>JAJPUD010021243.1:0-23361 GCA_023553655.1 Myrmecobius fasciatus | reverse complement strand
AAATCACTCATATGTTTTGTATATAAAAAGCTTTATTAAAAAAAAAACAACTTTGTATGGATAATAACATCAGCAATAAAGGTAAATTTAAAGAAGGCTCATATAATGGACCCCATGGGTTGTGGTTAATAATGGTAAGTAATATTCACTAGCATTTGCTTTTTGCAAAATGTTTTACAAATACATTTTATCCTCACACCTATCCTGGGAGGCAGGTGCTAATATGATTCTTATTTAACAGATGAGGAAACTAAGGCAGACAGAATTTAGGTGACTTTTCCAGCATCATACAGCCAATAAGTATCCTAGATCCAGACTTAACACTCATGAACAGCATAATTTTGACTGTTATATTAGGCTATCTTTTCTAATTTTGCTCTTGGTTTACCTCTGCATCATTTGTCAAGGCACTATTGAGGCAGCAGGAATCATTCATAGTTCTATACTCCATATCATCAAGAATGACATTTGACTGACAATAATCCCTCCAACCATTCTTCAGGAGCTGTCAGACAAAAAGTACTGAATTGATTCTTCTCCCACATGTCCTCTTTGTGGGGGTACCTTCATAAATTTAATATATTCTAGGGGGCAACTAGCATAGTTCTGCAAACATATATATATATATATGCAAGATTTATTTAGTGATAGATGTTTATACACTTCTGATTCATCTTATCAGACCTGCTTACATTTGGTTAGCAAATACTCTTTAAAAAAAAAAAAAACTTCATAGCATCTGGGCTCAGTTGTACCTGTTCCCAACCACTGTAATAGTGTTTCTATTTGCCAAAGGAATTCTCTTTTTAGTCATTGTTTTCAATTTTGCCAGTTTTCAAAATAAAAGTTGAAATTCTATAAAAGAAAGACTTCTGAAGACTTGAAAATTCTGATAATGCTCAACTACAATTGCAGAGAACTGATAAGTGATGAATCATGATGCCCACATCCTGATAATAAACTTGGATAACAGATTAAGACTTATTTTTGAGGTAGTGAATGCAGAGATTTGCCCTGCTACACTTTAAGTATTTGTTAGAAGAGATTTGCCCCTTTCTTTCATTAGCAGGGTGAGTGATTTAGAGGGAAAATAAATAGATTTTTGTTAATAAAAACAGAATTTAGTTTTTAAAAATTTATTTTATTTAAAAAAAGAATAGAAAAAAATAGAAAAACAAAAAAGAAAATCAAGAAAAAAAACATTGTCAAGTGCCCAGCAGAATATCAGGGAGTATTCAAAATATCTAACAATAAATTACCAGTTCAAGAAATAGTAGAAGAAATTATATTCATGAGTGCCCATCTTTTCTTCAATTCTATGTAGGTTATTATTTTGTTCTTTGCTACACACTTTGTAAAACTTTATTCTTTTCCCCCCTTTCATCCCCTTCACCACCCCCAAGTAGGCTATAGTTGAGAAAGGATAAATTTATGTAGACATATGTAGACATATACATACATATACATATATACACATACACATATTTTCCAATCTCTGCTGACTCTTTGCTTTAATTTTTCTCCTAACTTGCCTTGCTATTACTTGCTATTACTTAATCTCCCCCAACTTAACACTCATAAATAGCATAATTTTGACTGTTATATGAGGTTGATTTTTTTAATCTTGCTCTTGGTTTACCTCTGCATCATTTACCAAGGCATACTGAGGCAGCAGAAATCATTTATAGTCCTATACTCCATATCACCAAGAATGACATTTGACTGACAATAATCCCTCCTAACATGCTTCAGGAGCTGTCAAAGGCTACCCGTGAAAGCCTCCTTTGTCTTCTTCCGTAGGATGTGGAAACGTCATTCCCCTTTCCCCTCATGGGACATCTTATAGATTTTAGAGTCGTATGCCATACATTACAAAAAGAGAAAGAAGAAAATAAGATAAGAACTTATCTATTTAAAAATCTACTGAGATAAAAGTTCTTCTTATGACTGGGAACATGATAATAAGGGTCCAAAGGGATTATTTTGTCCTACAAAAGTCTAAGTTCTTCAATGCTGAGTAACTTTTGTTATGGGAAGTAAATAGGCAAGTTCCTTTTCCTGTCTATTGTAATGGAAGGTGCTCAAGCCAGAGCAGATGGATATGGAAGAGTATTAATTAAACTAAATACAGAAGGAAAATAACAAAAATAAATAAACAATATTCATAAAAATAAGTATTTTTGTCCCTAAACTTAATTGAAGTTCATATATCAATTAGATGTTTCTCATCTGGGATACTATTATAATTACTAAGGATTTTTAAATTGATCTACCTTTTCCCTTATCATAATAGCAACAAATAAATCCCGAGTTTCCTTTAGTAGCCCAGACATCAACAAACAATCCTGCTCATTGAAATCTGTTTTCTCACTGGAAAAAGTTAATTATGTAATCATTTTTACTTGAAATGAATATTTTTTTTACAGAAAGGGAATGTATACTCTTATGCAATTTGAGAATACTTCTCAAAAGTAATAAAAATAGAGAGTCCTTCACATAAGCAGTATGAGTATAGAAAGCTCATCACTCAATCTCCAAATCCCCCAAAGCCTTTGCTTGTTTTGTTAGGAGAAGGAATAAGGAAAAATGGATTGTTCAATATAATTCTTTGTAGCCCACATGAATTTTACAGATAAAGTTATTGTTATAAACACAATCCAAATGTAACATTTGTAATTTCATGAGATGGAATTATATTTATTTGGTTTAACTAGTAGAACTTTGCAAATATGTAAGAAACTTGTACATTTATCTACTTGAAATATCAGATATTTTTTAATTCCTCTTTTATTTCCTATAAGGATGCTTGTTGATAGGAATCATATGTAGAAGAAGAAGAAAGAAAAAAGAAGAAAGAAGAAAGAAGAAGGGAGAAGAAGGAAGAAGAGGAAGGAGGTTGAGGAAGAGGGGGAGGAGGAGGAAGAGGAAGTATGTCAGTATATCTGGACTACAGAGTGTGTAAAGGAGTGTAAAGAAGAGTGTATGAAAATCCTGATAGTAGAATCATGTCAACAATACTGCTTATTATCTTAGGGAGGCTTCTGGAAAGATGCCAGAATAGGTTGGTAAATTTCAAGCTCTCCCAATTTCTCCCACAAATAGAACAAATTTGCATCTCAGGGTGAACACAGACTAGTGAAAAACCAAGAAGATTCGGGGCAGAACAAGGGTCCTTCTGGTATAACCTAACAAGATCTGAAGAAAGAGCCTGGGCTGGGATTAAGTTGTCTGAAGTGCAAACACCTCTGGGCTAGCTCTGCAGAAATATCAAGTGGGAAGACATCAGGGTTAGTTGGTTGTGGCTGGAGCCTCTGCAGCAGCCATGGAGACTTTCTCCTCCAGGACTGTGTGTCAAATCCATATTTGAGTCCAGAAACTCAGCTCATTGGGAACAACAGGCCCAGATGTGCTGCTAAGACATGACCCTGGGCAAGAAGGAACCAGCATCTGATAAGTGCAGAAGCAGTGGGGCAGGGGCATTGCTGGCTATGGGCACTTGAAGGAGGGTGGAACTCTTGGTTTGGGGTTCCTGGTCAGAGTGGAGAGCTAAAGGGAAGCTTGAGGCACCATCTTCCCACCCCACAATTACAGGTGCTCATATTAATAATTCTTATTTTAAAAAATGAACCAGCAAAGAAGAAAGAACCCCATCATTGAATATATTATGGGAACAGGGAAGATCGGGATTCAGCTTCAGAGGAGAACACTTTAGTTTAAAAAAAAAAAAAAGATCCCAAAGAGTAATGTGAAAAGCCTGCCTAAAGCAAATTTATAGAAGAACTCAAAAAAGAATTCAAAAATCAAATGAGAGACACTGAGGAAAAACTAAATAAAAAAATTAAGGCCATCCAAGAAAAACAAGAAGATTACGAAAAAAAAAAAAAGGTGGCCAATTAGAAAAGGAGTTACAGAGTCTCAAAGATGAAAATACTTTCATATCCAGGATACTTCATATCCAAAGGGAAACCAGTGAAACTATGAGAGACCAAGAAATAAAAAATTACAAAGAATGAGAAAATAAAATAGAATGTGAAACAACTAATAAGAAAAACAACAGCTCTGCATAATAGATCAAGAAGAGAAAATATAAGAATAATTGGCTGTCAGAAAGTTGTGACCAAAAAGAGAACCTTGATACAATAATGCAGGAAATAGTTCTAGAAAATTGTCCTGGAGTGATAGAACATGAGGGGAAATAGAAATAGAAAAAATTCAGTGATCATCACTGCAAAGAGATCTTTTGTCACAAACACATAGGAATATTATTGCCAAATTTTGAAACCCCTATATCAAAGAGAAAATTTTGCAAAAAACAAGAAAAAAAAATTCAAATATGCTGGAGCTACAATTAGAATTTTACAGGACTTATCATCAGATACAATAAAAGACTGCAGGTTTTGGAATTATATCTACAGACAAGAAAAAGAAGTAGGCCTTCAGCCAAAAATGTCATATCCAACAAAATTTTCTATAATTTTCAATGAGAAAAAATGAACATTTAACAAAGTTGCAGATTTTCAGGACTTTTTCTCAATCAAACCTGAACCTAAGAGAAAAGTTAATACATAAGTGCCAATATCAAAGAGCAATTTTAAGTAACTCAATGTGGACAAATTGTTTAAACATAGACAAATTGTTTATGTTTTTTCCTACATGGGAAATGTATACTTTGTGCTTAAAATTTGTATCAATAATAAGGTAAGCTCAAAAGAAAGACTGGCAGGGTAAAGATAAAAATATTAGTGCTATTATACAAATGAGGTGCAGAGGAAGAATAGACACAGAGGCATTAGAGGGGGAAAGAGAGCTTGTAATTGTGAAAACCTACTCCCATTTTTAGCCAAATGCCCTCCATTATGCTTCGACCATTGAATGGGTTCAATACGCAACACTATATATATATATATATATATATATATATCATGAAGGAGATAGAACCCTCCAAAATCTATAAAGAAATAAGGGGGGAGGGATAGGTAGATGGGGAAGCATAGGGTGAGGGAAGAAGACAAGGGAGGGATTCCTGGTAAGGGGAAGTAATAGTAAGGCAAGTTAAAGAGCTGAATTTAATGAAACAGTTAGCAGGAATAGGAAAGACATGAGTTTACATGGGGTATGTGTATGTGTGTGTATGTATGTATGTATATATCTACATAATCTGCATAAATATATCTTTTCTTAATTGTAGCTTGTTTGGGGGTGGGGGGGTAAAATGGGTGTGTGTCCATATGTGTGTATATGTATGTGTATGTGTATAGCTACATTTGTATATGTAAATATATCCTTTCTTCACCATATCCTGCTTGGAGGTAGGGGTTGGGATGAAAGGAGAAATATGTATGTAGATAAATAGATAGATAGATAGATATAGATATAGATAGATATGTATATCTATTATCTATATATCTACACTTTTAAAATAGGTATTTGCTGTTGTATATTTTGAATCCTCCCTGATGTATTGCTGTATTTTATTGCTTTTTTTGTTTTTCTTTTTGCTTATTCTGTTTCTTCAAATAAAATAAATTTGGGGAAAAAAAGAAAAGTGGTCATCTTCATTTCATTGTTCCCATTTTTAACTTCTAGGATGAATCTGAATGAGTCTAAATCCTTTCCCACATTTTAGCATTTCAAATAAATGAAAACATATCAATCCCCACTTAAGTCATCTTTTTTTTTTTTTTTTTAGGTTAAACATTCACAGTTCCTTTCACTAGTTCTCTAATGATAGGTTCTTTCACCCTTTCACAATTCTCATTGTCTTCCTCTGGAAAAATTGCTATTAGATTTGTGAAATTGTTTCTTCTAAACTTAATTATGCAATTTTTTGTTGAGGCAATTGGGGTTAAGTGACTTGCCCAGGGTCACACAGTTAGGAAGTGTCTGAGATCAGATTTGAACTCAGGTCCTCCTGACTTCAGGGCTGGTGTTCTATCCATTGTGCCACCTAGTGGCCCCTTAATTATACAATTTTAAATCTTCTAGATAACATATAAAATGCCTTTTAAATTTTGAATTGATATGTAAATTTCAGCTATTTCTGTTAACTTTGCTAATTCCTCATCAAATTTGTTCTTTGTTCTTATGACAATATGCCATTTTTTTCTTCCTAATTTGATTTTTAGTCAAATGCCCTCCATTATGCTTGGACCTTAGTATCTTGCATTCTCTAAATTTAGCACATTTTCTTAATATGCATTGGTATTCCATTATCCATTTTTTTCTATTCTTTGATTTCTTCTTTTATTTAATCCATCATTTAATGATCTTTTGGGATCTTGACCAGGTTATCCAAGTTCCTTGCTATTCTCTCATACTTGTGCTATTTTTGCAAAATTTCTGTAAATTTTGCAAGAATACTCTCTATGGAATTCTTCAAGTCATCAATAAAAATGATAAACATCTCAAGACCAAGGGCAGATCATTGGGGAATTCTAACAGAGACCTTCCAAATTGCCATCAGTTTATTAATGACAGGTTCTGAGGCCTGAACATCCAATCACCTCCAAATATATATCTACCTGTTATATCATCTCTCCCACATCTCTCCATCTTATTCACAAAAGTAGAGTGAGAGTTGGTCAATTTTTTTTTGAAATGCAATTATATAATGTTTATGAAATTATTTTGAGATACTAGTATAATTACTCTGTCCCCCTTTTTTGCAGAAAAAGGAAGCAGATTTAGATCATTAAAACTAGATTTGTTTTTGAAGCAGTCATTAAATATATTTTTTAAAATGGCAACAAAAATCTGTTTAGTATTTTACTAGAATCTTGTCAAACTTATGGGTCAATACTTTAGAAATCCTATCCATTGCTTCTTTTGAAACTGAACTTTTGACAATCTGGTAGCAGCTCTCTCATTCTCCACAAATTTTCAAAGATTGCCAACAGTGATCCTGTAATTGTATCTGCCAATTCTTCCAACATACTAGTATGTAGTTCATCTGAATCTCATTACTTAACTCCGGGGGCATACAGGTATTCTCTTTAAATCTCCTCACTTACCTCTTATTTCAAATCCTTCAAAACATTGTTCTTGCTTCTTTTAAAAATTTTTTGTTTTATCTTTCCTAGGCCAAAGATCTTTCTCTTTGGGAGAGAAAGGGACACAATAAAAGCTTAATATGTCTTACGTTATCATCACTCTATCCTCTATGAACAGAGATCATAAGTCTTTTGCCCTCCAGACAGATTTTAAAAAATCCTTTTTTGTTGTCTGTAGCATTCATTGAAAGGGAATATGATATAGTGAATAGAGACCTGGCCTTGCAGTCAGAAAGACCTGGCTTTAAGTCCCCACTTTGATTCATATTGACAAGGGGTCATTGGGCAAGGCATTTAACCTCATGGCAGTAGGCACCTCTATGATTGTAAGTCAAAGAAAGTTGAAGATGTGCATTTGTAGAGGAATGTTTTTCCAGCGAATTCTTTGTGAAGTTCAGAAGTTTGGAGCAAAATCACCATTAATTGACTATTTTTGGCTTTAATGTTTCTGGTAATATTCCTAAGTAATAATGCTACTTTGGGCTACCTTCCTGTAGTTATCTGCTAGTTGTGTGATCCTAGTAAAGTCTTTAACCTCTGTCTACCTCAGTTTCTTTTCAGCAGAATAGATATAATAATAGCACTTACTTCCTAAAATTGTTGTCAGGATAAAATGAGAAGATAATTGTGAGGTGTTTTGTTAAGCCTAAGGTATTATTTATGTAAATGTTCACTCATATATTTCTTTAAGTCTTTCTTATTTCCTTCTCTTCAGGATAATTTTGTTTTATGTCACTAGAGATTTTTCTATTCTCCTGTCATTTTCCCTTAAAGAATATTAGGCCATGATATTTTGTTTGTCCTTGGATCCACTTTTGGGAAATCCAGATATAAGCATATTAAGGTTTATTCAGATATTCCCAAAAGTTTTATTTTAAGAAAGGGAAAATGAGCCAAAAAGAAAACTCACCTTTGTGTTGGAAATGGGAGGTGAGAATGAAAACCCAAGACTGAACCAGGGTTTGAATGAACCAAAAAAAGGTTTTGAGGAATGGGGAAGGTAGTCACAAATATAAGTGAAAAATAATTTTAGAAGCAATTTATTGAAGTCAGCAAAATTTCAGGCTTATTTATTCACCACAGATATCTAAAAATATTTGCTCTAAGTCAAACTCTCAGGGGAGAAGACATGAGCTGTGGAAGGAGGTATTTTCCATAATGCTGGTACTTTTGTCAGAATTCTGCAGCCTCTCTAACTACAGGAATCTCCTAATCGCTGACATCAACACATTCAAAGAGAAAAAAGCTTGTTCAAAGGTTCTGAGAATGAAGTAGGGTTTACTTATGTTGAAACAAAGATTTGTATCATCCAGATCCATTAAGGTTCCAGAATACTAAGGAATTAGAACAGCTATTATTCCAGACTTCTTTTCTAGAGAACTTTCAATTCACCTTGAGTTCACTTTTCCCTAACAAACAATAAATCATAGGATCCCATCTGTCCTTAGATTCATTTTAAGAAAGCTTATCTAAAAAGTATACTAATGCTTCATTCATACTTTCCAAAAAGTTTTATTTTGGTGGGGAAGTAATGAGCCAAAGAATTCATGGCAGTTACCAATTAGATCCCAGCTTTCTTCAGATGCATGCTATTTAACATAGATTTGGTAGTAGAAACTCATCCTTGGGCATGGAAATGGAAGGAACAAGAGGGAAACCTATACTTGAGACTACTTTACTGAGTTGGTAGGGAGAACAAAATTGTGTGTGCAAAGAAGGAAAAAAAGGCAATAATAGTCTGAATGAAAATTACTTTAAAATGTGTGAGAAAGTTTAGGAGACCCAGTATTTTGTGGGAAGAGTGGGAAAAATCTATGTATATGTGTATGTGTGTGTGTGTGTATGTGAGAGAGACAGACAGACAGACAGACAGAGAATGAGAGACAGACCCACATAGACAGTGATAGAGACAAAAAGACAGAGGCAGAGACAGAGAGAGAAACAAATACAGAATTGGAGAGAAAGCGATAGAAAAGGTCAAAGAGACAAAAAGTCAAAGAACCAGGAAAAGAATCAGAGATACAGAGGAAAAGAGAAAACACCAGGAAAAAAAAAAAAAAAAATTAGCTTACACATGGCCATTTGTATGTCAGAAAGAAAAGTCAGTAAGAGTTAAGGATAGGGTGTACAGATCCAGAAATTGCTTGGAGCGTTTGTCTAAGAATATGTCAATATTTTTTCTTATATTGCCCAGTCTACCTCACACAACACAAATATTTCAAGTTATGATGAGAAAGTCTATTAAAAAAGTCTGTATTGTAGACATACTTAAAGAGCATACATACATACATACAGATAGATAGATATTATATCTATATCTATATATTCCTAGGGAAAAAAGAGTGGAGAGAGTGGAGCATAAAATGGAACTAGAATTTAGAGCATGAGTAAGGTCAGCATAGATATGAATTAGACACCCTAAAATCGTGGTGGCACTCCTAACACAAATATGCTATTCTGGGCACCATTGTCTCCCTTTGAGGGGAGAATAAATAAGACAGGTAAAAAAATCTTGGCAGACACTAAAGGAAAGATGCTGAGGGATCCTAGACATCAGGTTCCTATTAAGTTTCATCTTTTTTCCCCTCCTTCATACAATATAATTTTCTACATAGTATTTCTAAATTTCTACATAGAATTTCTAAAAATTCACAGAGGAAGTTCTGGTTCTTCCTGCTTATATGTATTTATGGCAGATAGATTGAATATTGGAAATATTGCTTAGACTTCTCCAGAAAGCAATATTCTGGAGCAAGGGGAGAGCAGGGTCTTTTTTTCTCTCTCTTTTTTTATTAATTTATTTCTGATTATACATGTACATTCATTTAAAAAACCACATTTCTTTATGAATCAAGCTGGGAGATAAAAATTAAAACAAAAGGGAAAACCAATAACAGAAAAAAACAAAAGAAAAAAATGAACATAGCATGCTTTGATTCACATTCAGTCTCTGTAATTCACTCTATGGATGCAAATGGAGTTTTCCATTAGCCATCTTGATATCACATTTTATCCTTGGTCATTCTAGGTTTATCTTTATGCCTGCTCTTATGCTTCCAAGTTTGAAATTGTTGACTTGAAAGATTCTCTCTAGAATGTTTACTGCAAGAACAGGGATGATCAAGAATAGTTATGGCCATAGGCATCACATGTTAGAGGCACCTATTCTTTATGGAAAAATTTATTCAGCAAGTATTTAGTAAATACCTTGTTCATTTTCTCCAAGGGGACCGTTCTTTTTAATGATGCATTTTTCCCCTGAATCTCCATTTAAGGAAAAGACCATTTCCTCCTACCTCTCTAGGCTGTGCTCCTAATTCTTTGGACTTTCTAGACCATGCCTCCTCTATTTTCTTCCTGCTTCACCCTGCTTTTTCAACTTTCTTTTATGAATTGTCTCTTTCTGTTAGAATGTAAGCTCTTTAAGGGTAAGCAATTGTAATTGTTTTGTTTATATTTGTATTCCCAGTACTTATTATAGTACTTCTCACGAAAGTAAGCATTTCATAAATATTTGTAGACTGGTATATAATAAATATTGTGCTGAATGATGGGTAAAAATAAAAAAAAAATAAATAGTTCTTAACCTAAAAGAATATATTCTATTGGGAGGAAAACATATGCACACAGATAAATGATTATAAGTTGTATCAAAAGTAAATAAAAAATTTAAAAAGTAAATACAAAATAATTGGGGAGAACACTAGCAAGGAGAAAAGATTTTTAAAAGGCTATATGCATATTGGATTTAATACATATTTTAACATGTGTAACATATTGGGTTACCTGCCATCTAGGGAAGGGGGTGGAGAGGAGGGGGAAATTTGGAACACACGGTTTTGCAAGGGTCAATGTTGAAAAATTATCCATATATATGTTTTGAAAATAAAAAGTTTTAATAAAAAAGGTTAAGTGTATCTAGTAGTATTTGAACTGAATTTTAAAGAAAGATAGATTTTTAAAAAATAGAGTTGGAAAGGGTGCTAGAGAGAGCTTTTGCAAAGACAGGTGGATAAGAGATGTAATTTTGTTCATGGGCAATAGCAAATGGACTAGTTTGAATGGAATTTAGAAGATGCAGAAGAAAATAACTTCCATTATGTTTGGGAAGGCAAGCTACAATCAGATTGGAGGAGTTTGTTGTTGTTATTGTATGTCCTTAGTTTTCAAAAAGAACAAATGCTATCACAGGGTGATCTTGCCTTGGGAGTGAATGGATTTAAGTATGGCAATTGCACGAGTCATCAATCACTTTTTCAGAGTCACCCAAGTTCAGTGGCAAGACAAATGTCATGGTGACTAGTGATGACCTGGAATGCAGTGGATGCCTTTGACATTTCTGATGTTGGACCAAGATTCAAGTGCTCCACAGATGTTTACTTCAGCCTCCTTTGTGGAACAAATTGTTCTCATTCACCCATCCTGCCAGAGGAAGTCTTCACATGCTTGGGATAGGCTTCCCCCTAACTCATTGATAAGTTTGAGCCTATCTGCCATAATGATTTTATCAGGGTATAACCACTGCACATGACAGCTTTATGAGAAGCCTTATATTTCAAGCATAGTAGTTTGTATTTTAATAGATAATAGAGAGTCATTGGAGCTTTATGAGAAGGGGAAATGATATGATTTTTGTTTTAGACACGTTAATTTGACATCTAAAACTTTATTCATTTTCTAGAGTCCCTTCTCCTTCCTAAAGTCTTCCCAACTATATATAATAGTACTTTCATTTTCATTCCAGCATAATACTTTTCCTTTCCTTTATACATTTATTACTTATTAATGGAGAAACACTATGGTATATTGGGAAAAAAAAACTCTGGACTTCAAGAAAAATGTGTTTAAATCTTAGCTGTGGTGCATCCTATGTGACAATATGCTGTAACAACTTATGAACTACACAGGAGTCCAAAAGCTAAAAGGACTGTCTATTCTAATAGCATACTTCATAAAAAGAATAAAGTGAGGTCAATGTGGTTAAGTGATTTTCCCAAGAATTCATAATTAGTCACTGTATCAGGAAAGACCATTTTTAGGACAGGGGACTTGAGCTGAGCCTAGAAGGAAGCTGAAGATAGGGAGATAGAGATAAAGACAATGTACATTGCAGGCATAGGGGAAAGCCTGTGGAAAAGGATGTCTGATTTTTTATGTGAATTATTTTACTCATTGTTATACAAATATTATTTTTTAAAATATGATAACAGATCAGGACTTTTGTTTTTTATTTTGTTGTATGGTACTTTTCACCTGAAAATGAATGTGAATCACTTCCACACTGAATGAAGAAAACTCATTTTCATTTTTGAAACAAACCTACCTTCCAGTTTTTCATATGTACAAATTTCATCCCACCAAAATCCATAATTTTGTGTTCTCATGTATATTAAATAGCATTATTTAAAAAACTGCCCTTTTCAATCAAAATTTTTATAATTTAAATTATTTTATGTGAGTGCTGGCAGAGTCAGTTTTCTGCCTTTATTTTGGTGGAGTTTTAGAATTTTAATGGATTTTTTCAAATCAAAATAATATTAAAAATTGGATTTTATTATATGAGATTGTAGAACACAACATGTTTTACAACCACAGGCTTGCCTCTGTTCCTTCTTGCTTACTATTAAGAAATATACAGTAATTTATTTTTTGAGGCAGAATCAAAGACAATTATGTATTTCAATTGTTTTAGTAATATCTAGTCAAAAAACCCTTGAATTTTAAGAGAAAAAGAATGATTACCAAGAATGTTACATAAAAATACAAATTATTAAAGGCATGAGTCTGAAGACATAAAAGGTAAAGTAAAGAAATAATGAATGTGGAATGCTAAATTTGGGAACAGTACAGTGTAGAAAATAATGAACATGGTCTTCAGTGACATGAAACTTCAAGATTAGAGAATAGCAGGTGGGAAGTTTTCAACAATCCCAGATGCTGTATGGAGAAAACAAGGATGAGGATTGAAAAAAAAAAAAGGCATTTGTCAATTAGGTCTTCAGTAACTTTGAAATTCCAAATGAATGATGAAATAAGAAGCCACATTGTAGATGGTTTAGAAGAGAAGAAAAAGGGAAGAAGTAAAAATATCAAATATAGATTTTTTTCAATGATATTATCCAAGAAGGGAAGGGGAAATACAAAATGATAATTAGTGGGGATGGTAGCAGGCAGATTTTTTTGTTCTTGTGAGTGAGGGAGAGATGTGCATATTGCAGGCAGCAGGGAAGGAACCAATATAGAGATAAGGAGAGATTGAAGATTTGAGAGATTTGTCTGTTATTTATGCTGCAGTTTCATCTTATAGCAACAAAACAATAAATCAACAAATTCATTAAGAAATTATTATGTACCAGGAATTGTACTAGATATCAGAAGTACAAAAATAAAAATGAAATTAGAAAAGATGACATGCATTGCACATATCAAAATATATACAAGCTAAATGTACACATATAATAAATAAAAATATTTCAAGACAAAATAAGGACTAAGAGAAGATGGTCCTTAATCAGAGTTTTGATGAAAACCAACATCCACTTAGGATAATTTGTAGAGTATATAGCCATTGTTTCTTTAAATATACTTTTCTTTCCATTGATTCTTGCTTTTTTTAATGAGGGAATTCTGATCATGATTTTACAAAGTACATTTCCAATTTGCATTAATCTTGACTTATGCATCTCTCTAATTTCCATAAAGATCACTATTGAGTGATTAAAACAGTTTCTAAATTCTCTTATTCATCTCATTTTTGGCACTTGGTCTTTCAATAGTTAATTTCTTTACAAAACGGCATTAATCTATGCTCATTTCTGCTCCTTAATAATTTTCTATTTTTCAGTGTCAGATTGCTTGCTAGGTTATGTTAGAGTTATTTTAAATATATGCTATCTCTTATTTTTATTCTCATAATCTGGTATTAATTTAATGCTTTCTCTGAGAAGTAAACTGTTCCAGTGTACAGATATACATGATTTCAAAATGCAGGTCAGGCACTACTTTTTACATGAAGTCTTTCTTGATTCCCCAACTTGTAGTGCTTTCTCTCTCTAATGTTATTTGTATTTGTTTTGTATTTATTTGGATATACTCATATCTATACCTGTTGTCTCTATCTTTCCTCCCTACCTCCCCGAACAAACACACACATGTTATATGGAAGTAAATTTCTTGAGAATAAGGATTGCTTTCTTCTTTATATTTATATTAGCAACTCCTAGCAAAGTGGTTGAAACACAGTAGATATCTAATAAACATTTATTTATTGATCGACTTACTTATTTGGAAATGACTGTCACATTGATAAGCAATTGTTGCCAATTTCATGTTTGACATTATTTGATCACTCACCATTTCCAATGCTTCTATAAATTATACATAAATATGACATTTCTCTGTTTTCTATAAGTCTATGACTCCTCTCATTTCTTGTTCTCTAACAATAGTTTTCAAGATATTTTTCACAGTTCCCAATGCGTACTTTTGCTTTGAAATTATCATATATTCAGGCAAATCATTTGATTTAGAACCTTAGTTCTTTGCTGAATCCTCTCCTTCTTCATCCTCTGCAAGAGATGCTGTTTTATAAGAAAAATTTATTTTCATTATGGTACTTTTAAAAATCTTTATCATAAGCAGCTTTCCCACGAAATGATCTTTCTTAGTGACTTTGTAGAGATAAGGCAATCATTTCTACCAACTACTTTATTTGCATCTCCAAGGAGAAACTATGAGCCATAGTTCCATTTTTTTTGCACGTTATTTTTTACCTTCTATTTTTATTTATAACAAGAAAGTCAAGGTTGGCATGATTGAGTTCTTTAGTATGTGAATTCTTAACCTGGAATCTAGAGACAGTTAAAGAATCCAAGGATTAATTACATGGAGTGCATGAGCTTGAATATGAGAAAAGCTATATTTTTATTTTCACTAAGCTCTGTTGAAATTTTCTTCAATTTATTTTTAATTTTCTTCACTTATGAATGTAAACAACAACCATAGTCAAAGCAGTCCATGACATACTAGGTACATAAGGAATCCTTGCTTTGATTTAAACTATAAATATCAATATTAATGTGTATAGATGGTCGTGGAAGTAAAAGGAAGACAGAATGCCAATTTGAATTTTTCTTTATGTTACAGGTTGTTATGACTTAATGTGGATATCCTATAAGGCAATGATTTCCCTATTCCTTCCCTATACTGGTTCATTGAAAGCAGAGAGTCTGTTGCTCATTATTTGCTTATGTAAGTAACAAGTGGCTGAATTTAAATTTTAGCCTTAGGTCTTCTGAATCCAAATCCCAGTCCTTTTTCCACAGCACCATATAGTCTCAAAAACTGGGTGTCAACCCTCCAAAGTGATTGTAAATCCCTGAATTAAAGTTTAGTGCTTAATTAGGGTCAGGTCATAACTTGGAACATTATTGTATTAATAAGTTAATTTAGTTGTGTTCCACAGATCAGTTCTGTGGCGAGCTTTACAAACACAGTTC
Organism: Myrmecobius fasciatus; assembly: GCA_023553655.1. NCBI lineage: Eukaryota > Metazoa > Chordata > Mammalia > Dasyuromorphia > Myrmecobiidae > Myrmecobius > Myrmecobius fasciatus. Next base: position 7,814 of record JAJPUD010021243.1, on the reverse strand, counting down.
ATTAGTCCCAAGGAAGCAAGACCAGAAAGAAGAGACAGATCAGTGCAAATTCATCAATACTACATGAAAAACAACTCAAAGGGCTTAACCTCCTCATTGGAGGTCAGAAGCATTATTTTCTTATACAAAAGATAAAAAGTGACATACAAGTGAGAGAAATTCTTGTTAATAAACAATGATTTATGAGACCCAGGGTTCTCACTGTTTTATTAAAATCCTCATTTTAAAGTTCATTCCCTGAAGGACAAGACTGCTGAAAACAGGATTAATATTCTCCTCATATTAGATATTACTATCCCTACCAAACTTTACAAAGAATTTAATCTAAGATTAAACTATTATCCTGTTGTGTTCTGCTTAGGCTTGGGTAGAAGATATAGATCCTTTGTCCAGATTTACCTGGTGTGTGTGTGTGTGTGTGTGTGTGTGTGTGTGTGTGTGTGTGACAGAGAGAGAGACAGAGAGACAGAGAGACAGAGAGAAAGAGAGAGAGAGAGAGAGAAAGAGAAGAGAGAGAGATTTGGAAGTAAATGACATGATCAAATTTATATTCCTCAGCCCTTCATTAGAATACACTATAATAATCACATACTGTGATGACAGGGAAGCCTGGGACACAAATCAGAAGACTACAACTTGAAAACATCTACAAACCAAGTCTCAAAGAAAAATGCACATTGAACACAAGCCCAATAAAAATTTATACAAGAAATAGAGAAGAAAAAGAAATAAGAGCAGTACAGGAAAAATGGGAAAAGAGATGAGAGCTTTGTAAGAAAACTGTAAAAAGAGAATAAACAACATTGTAAAAACCAAAGTACAAAAATATTGAAATAAGAATTAACGAAATAATTTTTAAAAGGGGGATGGAATATTGCTACAGAAAATAACTTTCAAAATTAAAATTGATCAAGTGGAAACTAAGCTACAAAGAAACAAAAGTCAAAACACTAAAGAAATAGAAGAAAATATGAAATAGCTCAACAAAAGCAATTGATTTGGAAAATAAGAAACAACTGATGAATTTCTGAACTATGAAGCCTTAGATAAAAATACACAGAGAAATTAAAAAATGATAATTTTTTTCCTCATTGGATCAAAAATTCCTTTTAGCTCCTTTTCATTTATCTAAATCTTAGTAATTCTTCAAGCCCTGTTCAAGTTCTGCCTTTTTCATGGCATTTTTCTAATCTATTCCATTTCACAATGATATCTCTCCTTTTTCTGATCTCTGACAATGAAAATTTGTGCCATTTGATAGAATTTTTCTTATTTGCACCTCTGAAATCATTATGCCACCTAGCAATGTTTTCTAAATATCTTGAAATGTCTGTCTAGTTGTACCAGAAATCAGAATTGTACACTTGGTGCTCCCTGATCATGCTCATTTATGTTTTACTTTCATAATAACTTGAAGTGAAGTTCACAACAACAAATTATACCATTTGGAGTGTTCAGGTGTAGAAAAATGTCCTGGGATTGCTTCCCAGCCAGTACTATATAGGTTCTAATTTGACTTTGGTACTTATACCCATCTGTCACTACTATTAGAAAACTAACTCAAAACATTTGCTTTAGAAATTGTGAGTTGGGGGGAGAGTGAAGCCAAAATGACAGAGAGCAGACAAATCTTTGTCTAAACTCTTCCTGGTTTCAGTTAGCACAACACCAGATCAAGCTTTTAAATGGGTTTTGGAGTGACAGGACCCACAAATTTTTGGAGTTTAACAAATTTCCAGCAGAAGATATTTTAAAGAACTTCAGGAAAGGTCTGTCTTAATTAGGCAAGGGAGGAGGCAGCCCATGGCATACACAGTGCAATGACCCAAGGCAGAGAGGCATCCTCACACTGGGGAAATCTACTATGAGACTATTACTCAAAATACAACAGCACTGGCTACTTTGTCCTGGTTCAGAAGCCAGTGGTTCAATAGACTAGCTGTGAGACTTTCAAAAAATAGTGAGCCCCTGAAGCCCAGCATAATGTGGGACTTGGCCATGCCCATCCGACAGGGAAAGGAAATAGCAGCACCAGCCTCAGGGCAGTAAACCAAAAAGAACTCTGAGCATAGATAGTTTTTATAGAGATAGGTAAGAACAGACCTAAAACCCTGAGGACACTAAAGGCAAACCATCTCCAGATAAACACTCAAAGGGTTAGAGGAGTTGGTCACCAACTGCAAAGGCTCTCTTGGACAATTCAAAAAGGACCTTAAAATAGAGTTATAAGAAAAATGGGGAAAAGAAATAAGAGCTTTGCAGGAGTGATTGGAAAACATAACAAATTATATGAAGAAAACTCGTTAAAAACACATTTGACAAAATGGAAAAAAGAAAACAATTCCTTGAAAAACAGAATTAGCAAAGTGGAAAAGGAGAAAAACTCTACAAAGATAGAATTGATGAAATGGAAAAAAAAATCCAATGTATAAAATAACTCATTTAAAATTTCAATTGGCCAAATGCAAAAGGAAGTAAAAAAGCCTAACTGAAAAAAATAATTCACTAAAAATTATAATTGAACAACTGGAAGTGAATGACTCAATGAGACATTAAGAATCATTCAACAAAATCCAAAAATGAAAAAAAAAAGAAAAAAACATAAAATGCCTCATCAGGAAAAACAACTGACCTGGAAAAGAGATCAAGTAGAGACAATCTAAGAATTATTGAACTATCTGAAAATCACAATGGAAAAAAAAAAGCCTTGATAACATCTTTCCAGAAATCATCAAGGAAAACTGTTTTGATGTCCTAGAACCAGAAGGTAAAATAGCAATTGAAAGAATCCCCTGAGGACCTCCTGAAAGAAACCCCAAAATAAAAACTCTAAGGAATATTGTAGCTTAATTTCAGAATCATCAAATCAAGAGACAATATTGCAAGCAGCCAGAAAGAAACAATTCAAATATCTAAGATTTACAATCAGGATTATCCAGAATCTAGAATCTTCCACTTCAAAGAATCAAAGGGCCAGGAATTCGAACATCCACAGGGCAAAGGAACTTAAACTGCAGCCAAGAATCAGCAAAATTAAGCATTATCTTTCAGAGAAAAAAATAGAAATTCAATGCAATAGGGGAATTTCATTGATTTTTGATGAAAATACCAGAGCTGTAATAGAAAATCTAATCTTCAAAAACTCAAAAGAAGCATAAAAAAGATATACAGGAAAGAAAAAAAAACATGTCTTTTAAAGATTAAAAAGTTTACATCCCTATATGAGATGATATGTTTAACTCTTGAGAACTGTATCTTTGTTGGGGTATACTTAGTAGCTGTAAGTATAATTTGACTTTATTGTAATGATATATAAAAACAACTATGGGTAGAAAAGAGATGGTACTGGAAGCAGAGGAAAGTGGAGGTAAATGGGGTAAATTAATTTACATGAAGAGACAACAAGATCTAATATAAATGAGGGGAAAGAAGGAAATGGAATGAACATTGTGTGAACCTTAATCTCATAGGATTTGCCTCACAGAGGGAATATCAGACATAATTAATTTGATAGAGAAATTTCTCTCATCCTATAGGGAAGGAGAAGGGGAAAAAGGAAAGGAAAAGGGTGGGATAATAGAAGGGAGAACAGAAGTAGAAGGGGAAAGGGATAAGAAAGATGGGAGGGCTGATTGAGGAAAATGGTGGTCAGAAGTAAGAGGGAAAGGGAGAAAGGAAAGAGAAAATAAAAAGAGAAAAAGGAAAATAAAATGGCTGGAAATAGAGGGTTAATAAACTGTGAATGTGAATGGGTTGAAGTCTCCCATAAAATGGAAACATAGCAAACTGGATTTAAAATCAGAATCCCGCAATATGTTGTTTGCAAGAAACATATTTAGAGCAGAGTGATACATATAAAGTAAAAGTAAAAGTCTGGAGCAAAATTTATTATCCTTCATCTGAAGCAAAAAAAGCAGGGATAGCAATCCTGGTCTCAAATTAAGCAAAAGCAAACGTAGATCTAATTAAAAGAGATACGAAAGGAAATTACATTTTGCTAAAGGGTACCATAGATAATGAAGTAATATCAATATTAAACATATATTCACCAAGAGTATAGCATCCAAATTCCTAGAGGAGAAATTAAGAGAGCAAAAAACTCAGAAATAGCAAAACCAAACCACAAAATAAATAACAAAGAAGTTAACACGGTAAAAAGAATTTTAGAAAAGTTAGGTACAATAAACTTTTTTTATTAAAGCTTTTTATTTGTATAACATATGTATGAGTAGTTCCCCAACAATGATCTTTACAAAGCTTTCCATTACATATTTTACCCTCAGTCCCCTCCCCTCCCCTAGATGGCAGGAAGTCGGCTACATGTTAATAATGTTGAAATGCTTGAGAAGTTATGCAAGAAACATCCTATCTACAAAAAAAAAAAAAAGAATCAGAGAAAGGCAACACAATGCAAGCAAATGTCAATGGAGATCATGAAAATGTTACGTTGTGGACCATATTTCATTTCCCTCTCTCTGGGTGTATATGGTTTTCTTCAGTGAACAATTGGAACTGGTTTGAGACAATTTTTTGTTGCAGAGAGCCATGTCCATCAGAATTGATCATCATGTAATACTGTTGTTGCTGTGTATGATGATCTCCTGGTTCTGCTCGTTTCACTCAGCATCAGTTCATGCAAGTCCCTCCAGGCCTCTCTGAAATCATCCTGCTGGTTGTTTCTTACAAAGCAATAATATTCCATAATATTCATATACCATAATTTATTCAGCCACTCTCCAATTGATGGGCATCCATTCAGTTTCCAGTTTCTAGCCACTACAAAAAGGGCTGCCACAAACATTCTTGCACAGGTGGGTCCCTTTCCCTCCTCTAAGATCTCTTTGGGATATAGGCCCAGTAGAAACACTGCTGGGTCAAAGGGTATGCACAGTTTGACAACTTTTTGAGCATAGCTCTAAATTGCTCTCCAGAATGGTTGGATCCGTTCACTGTTCCACCAATAATGTATTAGTGTCCCAGTTTTCCCACATCCCCTCCAACATTCATCGTTATCTTTTCCTGTCATTTTAGCCAATCGGACAGGTGTGTAGTGGTACCTCAGAGTTGTCTTAATTTGCATTTCTCTGATCAATAGTGATGTGGAGCAACTTTTCATATGACTAGAGATGGTTTTAATTTCATCATCTGAAAATTGTCTGTTCATATCCCTTGACCACTTATCTATTGAAGAGTGGCTTGAATTCTTATATATATGAGACAATATCTATATATATTTTAGAAATGAGGCCTTTATTAGAACCATTAAATGTAAAGATGATTTCCCAGTTTGATGCTTCCCTCCTAATCTTGTCTGCATTTGTTTTGTTTGTACAGAAACTTTTTAACTTAATATAATCAAAATTATCCATCTGGTGTTCAATTAGGAGTTCCAGGTCTTCTTTGGAAATAAATTTATTCCATCTCCACAGGTCTGAGAGATAAACTATATTACGTTCCTCTAACTTGCTTACAAAGTCCCTCTTTATATCTAGATCATGAACCCATTTAGATCTTATCTTGGTATGTGGTGTTAGGTATGGGTCAAGCCCTAATTTCTTCCACACTTGTTTCCAATTTTCCCAGCAGTTTTTGCCGAATAGTGAGTATTTATCCAAAAAGCTGGGGTCTTTGGGTTTATTGAATACTAGATTGTTAAGGTTATTGCCTAGATAGTCCTTATATCCTATCCTGTGCCACTGATCGACTGCTCTATTTCTTAGCCAGTACCAAACAGTTTTGATGACCGCTGCTTTATAATATAGTTTTAGATCTGGTACAGCAAGGCCACCTTCATCTGCCTTTTTTTTCATTAATCCCCTTGAGATCCTTGACCTTTTGTTCTTCCAAATGAACTTTGCTACTATTTTTTCTAGATCTGTAAAATAATTTCTTGGGAGTTTGATTGGTATGGCACTAAATAAGTAGATTAGTTTGGGTAGTATTGTCATTTTTATTATGTTCGCTCTGCCTACCCATGAGCACTTAATATTTTTCCAATTGATTAGGTCTGATTTTATTTGTGTGGAAAGTGTTTTGTAATTTAGTTCGTATATTTTCTGACTTTTCCTTGGCAGATAGATTCCCAAATATTTTATCCTATCATCTGCTATTTGGAATGGAATTTCTTTTTGTATCTCTTGCTGCTGAACTTTGTTGGTAATATATAAAAATGCTGATGATTTATGTGGATTAATTTTGAATCCTGCCACTTTGCTGAAGTTGTGAATTGTTTCTAGTAGTTTTTTAGTTGTGTCTCTAGGGTTCTTTAAGTATACCATCATGTCATCTGCAAAGAGTGATAATTTGGTTTCTTCATTACCTACTCTAATTCCTTTTATCTCTTTTTCTTCTCTTATTACTAAAGCTAACATTTCTAATACAATATTAAATAGTAATGGTGACAGTGGGCAGCCTTGTTTCACTCCTGATCTTATTGGGAATGGTTTTAGTTTGTCTCCATTACATATGATACTTGCTGATGGTTTTAAATAGATGCTACTAATCATTTTAAGGAAAAGTCCATTTATTCCTATACTCTCTAGTGTTTTTAATAGGAAAGGGTGTTGGATTTTATCAAAGGCTTTTTCTGCATCTATGGAGATAATCATATGGTTTTTCTTAGTTTGGTTATTAATATAATTAATTATGCTGATAGTTTTCCTAATATGGAACCAGCCCTGCATCCCTGGTATAAATCCTACTTGGTCATAGTGTACTATCCTGGGGATGACTTTCTGTAATCTCATTGCTAATATCTTATTTAAAATTTTTGCATCAATATTCATTAGGGAAATTGGTCTATAGTTTTCTGTCTCTGTTTTTACCCTACCTGGTTTAGCTATCAGCACCATATCGGTCTTGTAGAAGGATTTTGGTAGTATACCTTCTGTCCCTATTTTCTCAAATAGTTTGTGTAGTATTGGAATTAATTGTTCTTTGAATGCTTGGTAGAATTCACATGTAAATCCATCTGGCCCTGGAGATTTTTTCTTAGGGAGTTGGTTAATAGCTTGTTCTATTTCTTTTTCTGATATGGGGCTATTTAAATAATTTATATCCTCTTCTGTTAACCTGGGCAATCTATATTTTTGTAGATATTCCTCCATTTCATTTAGATTATCAAATTTACTGGCATAAAGTTGGGCAAAGTAACTCCTAATTATTGCTCTAATTTCCTGTTCATTGGAGGAAAGTTCTCCCTTATCATTCTTGAGACTAACAATTTGATTTTCCTCATTCCTTTTTCTTATCAAATTAACTAAAGGCTTATCTATTTTGTTAGTTTTTTCATAGAACCAAGTCTTAATTTTATTTATTAATTCAATAGTTTTCTTATTTTCAATTTTATTAATTTCTCCTTTTACTTTTACAATTTCCAATTTGGTATTTAATTGAGGGTTTTTAATTTGTTCCTTTTCTAGTTTTTTTAATAATAAGCCCAATTTGTTGATGTTTTCTTTATCTATATAAAATTGCCCCTTATAACCGCTTTAGCCGTATCCCACAAATTTTGGTATGTTGTCTCCTTATTGTCATTCTCCTGGATGAAATTGATTGTGTCTATAATTTGTTCTTTCACCCATTCATTCTTCAGGATTAGATTATTTAATTTCCAATTAACTTTTGGTTTATTTTCTCCTGGCCTTATCTTGCATGTGATTTTTATTGCATCATGTTCTGAAAAGGATGCATTTACTATTTCTGCCTTTCTGCATTTGATTTTGAGGTTTTTATGCCCTAACACATGGTCAATTTTTGTATAGGTTCCATGGACGGCTGAGAAAAAAGTAAACTCCCTACTGTCTCCATTCAAC
>JAJPUD010021242.1:0-23363 GCA_023553655.1 Myrmecobius fasciatus | reverse complement strand
AGATCAATGTTGGGAAACTACCCATATACATGTCATACAAATAAAAAGCTTTTAATAAAAAAAAAAAAGAAGCTCAGCAGAAAAGTTCTATGATACCAGGGTGGGAGTCCTGCTGCAGGGTCAGACCATGTCATGCAGCCCTGAATCCAGCCCCAGCTTGCCCTGGACTTGACCTCTGAATCAGAGGCAATATCAGTGACTTACAGACCTCTCAACTCAGAGACATCAGAGAGGACCAAGAATATCATCACAAAATATCTGTGGAACCAAAGCACAATATGCATTCCCAGAGCAGGTCCAGTCCCAGCTCCAGTCCAGATCCCAACATCAGCATCAGAGACTTCTGAATCAGCAGCAGTGCTGGAGACTTCTGGACCTCTCAGCCTGGGTACAATGGAATGGGGAATTGGAGAGTGGTCCCAGCACAGCCCTGATGAGAAAAGACCCCGTTTCTCCCTAATTTACTAGATTTTACAGCTATATTGGGGCAGGATACACCTAACAGCTCCAGGGTAAGTAGGAGTGCTTGTGGTCAGATTCCTAGAAGGATTTCTGAAAACAGTTGCATAAAACCCCTGAAGCCTGAAAGAGTGCACCCTCTACTCTGGAAATAGAGAAATAGGCTAGGGAAATGAGCAGAAAACAAAAAAAAATGTTTCTGACCATTGAAAGTTAGTATGGTGACAAGGTGCATCAAAACACACACTCAGAGATGATAACAAAGTTGAAGTTCCCACATCTAAAACTTCCATTAAAAATAAGAATTGGACTCAAGCCATGAAAGAGCTCAAAAGGGACTTTGAAAATCAAATAATAGAGATAGGGGAAAAATTAAGGAAAGAATTGAGAGAAGTATTAAGGGAAATACAAAAAAAAACCTAATCAGGAGGAGAATGCCTTTAAAAAGCAAAATTGGGCAATTAAGAAAGGAGGTATAAAAGCTCACTGAAGAAAATAATTCCTTAAAAAATAAAAATATATATATATATAATTGAGCAAATTGAACCTAATGACCTTATGAAAAATCAAAATACAACAAAGCAAAATTTTAAAAATGAAAAAATAGAAAAAAGTGCAATATTTCATTGGAAAAACAACTGATCTGGAAAATAGATCCAGGAGAGATAATTTTAAAATTATTGGTTTCCCAAAAATTCCCAATGTATTATTGTAAACTAATACAAAAAAAGCCTAGATATCATCTTTCAAGAAATTATCAAGGAAAGTGTCCTAATATTCTAAAAGCAAAGGATAAAATAGAAATTGAAAGAATCCACTGAACAAAGTAAAAATTCCCAGGAATTTTGTAGACAAATTCCCAAACTCCTAGATCAAGGAGAAAATATTGCAAGCATCCATAAAGAAACAATTCAAATATAATGGAGTGACAGAATAACACAAGATTTATTAGTTTCTACATTAAAGTACTGGAAGGCTTGGAATATAATATTTCAGAGAGCAATGGAGCTAGGACTGTAACCAAGAATCACCTACCCCTCAAAACTGAGTATATTCCTGCAGAGGAAAACACATTCATTCAATGAAACAAAGGATTTTCAAGTGGTTGTGATGAAAACATCAGAGCTGAAAGGAAAATCTGATTTTAAGTGTAGAACTCTGAAAAAAATATAGGATAATTAGGTAAGTGATATCATAAATCACTTAATAAGGTTTATTTGTTTCCATTTCTACATAGGAGAATGATACTTTTGACTCATTAGAATATTCTCATTATTATGGCATTTTGAAGGAGTATATATAGACAGCACATGGGTGTGAATTGAATATGAAGGAATAATATCTTTTTTTAAGGTGATGAAATTAAGGGGTGAAAGAGAAATCTAATGGGAAAAAGGGAAAGGTAAAATGATGTAAATTATCTGCCATAAAAAAGAGGCAAGAAAAAGCTTTTACAGTGGAGGGCAAGAGGATGGAAAAAAAGGGAAGTGATTCAACCTTACTCCCATCAGAATTGTCTCAAATAGAAATAGAAAAAAAAAACATACATATGAATAGAGGCATAGAAATCCATTTTACCTTGCAGGAAAATAGGAGGGGAATGAGATATCGGAAGGGGGAGAAAGTGATAAAAGAAAGGGTGCATTGGGAGAGGGAGTGGTCAGTACCAAAACACGTTTGAGGAAGGACAGAGTCAAAGGAGAGAATAAATAGGGGGGGAAATACAATTAGCAATAGTAATTATATAAAAAAAAAGTTTTTGAAGCAAGTTCCTCTGATGGAATATTATTGTTCTCTAGGAAATGATGAGCAGGATGCTCTCAGGGGAAAAAAAATCTGGGAAAGTCCTTCATGAACAAAGTCAAATATACTAAATGCAAAGTAATAGCAATGTTTTGGGATGACCAATTGTAAAAGACTTTGTTATTCTCAGTAGTTCAGTCATCCACATCTACTCTGAAGGACTTATGATAAAAATCCTATCCATAAGAAGAGAAGCAATTGATAGTCCATCTATCTATCTATTGAAGCATTCTATATTACTCTACTTCTCTCTCATTTTTTTAAATTTAATTTTTCTTTAGGTTTTTATTTTCATTAAGATATAAGACCTATGTTTCCTTTCACAACTTGAATTTTATGGCAATGTTTTACATAACTTCACATGTAGTGTCTTAATTGCTGGGGGGAATAAGGAAGAAAATGTAGAACTCAAAAATTTAAAAATAAATGAAAAAAATTTTTGAATATAACTGGGTAAATATTAAATAAATCAATTAATTAAAAAAGAAGAAATTACTATAGAGAACAATAGAATATTGACCCTGTCTCTACATCCCTCATGCCTTATTCCTTCCCCAAATTCCTATGAAATAAATATTGTCTCCATTAAGCTTCACAAAGAATGAAACCATGACTACAGCTCTTTCTTTGTCTGCATTTCATTTCAGTCTATATTTCCCTGATGGAAAAATCACTCAGGGGGACCATATCTTAGGGAATATCCTGAAACCATTTCTAAAACCATTGAAAATACTTTGAGTCACTCCATTTCAGTGATCCCTCTAGCTGTTTAAGTGCTTGATGTGTTTCACAAGAAGCTTCTGATAGTTATGAGCCAAAATAGGGAGGTAGTTTAATATAAAGCAGGCAGGAGGAAGAAGAATAGCAAAATATGGGAAAGAAAGTTATGAAACAGTCATTATTACAAAAAATAAAATCATCGGAGTTCAGCAGTTTTTAGTTAATCTATATCCAATTTTAAGATTATGTTTTTAGGAGATTGTATGTTCTCTGTATGAAAACATATCATTTGCTCTAATAATAATAAAAATAACAGTTGAATATACATATATATGTGTATATATATATAGCACTTAAAGATTTACAAAACAGTTTCCTGATTTTGTCTCATATGATCACAACTCAGGGAGGTAAATGTTCTTATAATCTTCTTCTGGATAAGGAAACTGAAACTAACTTAGATTTATAATGTCTCTGTCAAATCAAATTTATTGTATATCTATAGATTTATATATATATATATATAATATAGGTAGATGTACATAAATAAATATGTAAAGGGAAGCAAAGATAAAAGCAGCACACACATAGTCTATCTCAACAACTTTTAATTATAACCTGGTAATGTAGAATCATTTTCTATAAAATTGTAAATATATATTAGCACTTGATTTGAAATTACATATACTTCTCTAACAAACTTCAAGACTGTAGAGTGATGCTGAGAGATATCAGATATGCTCATCTTTCCAACTCTTGAAAGTTTACATAATTTTTAAAATCCCAATATCACATCTTAAGAGTAGAGTCATCAATTCTCAGTTTATTTTAATTTCTTATTTATGAGTATGTGTATGCCAGAATTTATAATAGTCTATTATTCTTTGAAGTTGTATTGCTTCCTATTGTTTTCATGTCATAATTAATTCCCAGAATACTAACCCTTTCATAAAACCCTCCTCTATCATTATTTAATATTTTTAAATATAAGAATAAAGATTAATGTTAACAGAATCCTACAGCTACTCCCTAGGATAATTCACACCACTTCTCACCTTATCTTTATTGTGGCAGATGGGGAAATTATTTTAATAAGGGTATATCCACAGACTTAAACAAGAATTAATCAATAAAAGAATTATGAATGGAGGCACTATAAAAAGCAATGTTTTAAAGATACAAGTTATTTCTACCCTTAATGCTGATAGTAACCTGTTCTGTATCCTTCCCAGATACAAAGGATTTAGCACAAGGTCATGAGATAAGTGATAATAATAAGAAGCAGTAGTAAAGTACTCACTACACATTATGTAAAAGGCCTACAATATCTCTTATAAACTCATTGTTATTAGCATAACATTTTATATTTTATAATACAAATTCCAGTGGATCAAACACTTCAGTAGGGGCCATCAAGGCACACTCAGGAATTTGCCAAATGATTATGAGAACTGACAAGGTCTATATAATATACATTATAACATAGGACCGTAACTTGGTATTACTGCTCTGTAAATGAGAACAGGAGGTTTGTGGCAGTTTTCTCCCAGCAACATCAAGCATATGATCAATTTGCATGTATTTCCATCTTGATTTCAGAATCTCTAATTCAAGTAATATAAAATAATTGGGAAAAGTGCAATTGAATTTAAGCCTAAAAGGAATTTTTGTATATTAGGAAAAACATTTTATATAATACATGTATTCATAAATACGTGTTATCAGTATTAAAAAAATCCACAATTCTTTCTTCTATCCATTACTAGGGAAGGAAATTATGGAGAAGCTGAATTAAAATGATTGGTATATTTCCATTGAAATTTGATTCTAAATATTTAAAAAGTTAAATAAAGTGTGAGAGAAAGCAGTTATGTGAGAAAAAAACAAACAAAAAACTTTGTCATTTGAAACAAATTGAGTTCATTTCATGGAAGGATACTAAAATGTAGATTAAAACATTCCTGTTGGAAAGAAGAAAATGTTCTAAGAATTGAAGTCTATTCTTGTTCCATTTTAGACCTCCCCATAATTAAACAATAAGTTAGTTTATCCCTCAGCAGTTAGTTAAAGATTTGGGATAAAAGTCAGTTTCTATTACATGTATCAGAGTCTTTTCAATCTATAAGAGTTAAAGTCTATTGTTTATAATAGTTTGAATAATAATCCCTCTCTTAAATACTTATCAGTAATTTGAAAGACCTATTGGACTAATGTTATTACACTTTACATAACTAGATTTTAGCACAACTTTCAAAATGTTTTTTTGATAAATATAAGAACTTGATTATTAGGGCATGCTGCCACCAGGTGGCAGCAGACACCTTGATCACAGTCTTTTAAGGGTGGTTAGAAAGTATTTTTTCAGATTATTTTTCTTTTAAAAAACTTTGTTGTTATTAGAAAGAAATATTATGTGATTAAAAAGCTATAAAATGTAAATGACATCTTTCAGTATAATTGATTGCCTTTGTAATACTAAATATATTGCATATTCAAAATATATTAACAACCACATTTAAAGAATATGCAAATAGAAAATCTTTCTTGTTTATAGTCATAATATTATCACGTTATTTGAATTCATCTTCTTCATGAACATTTGATAGAATTAATTTCATAATTTATTCTATTTTATCAAATAAAGAATACAAACCTTTCCTAGGATCTTTGTACTTGTTCTGTAAAACTATGGTATTAGACAAAACAACATTTGGAGGGTCAAAGTTGCTTTCATTGAAACAATGTTTACACAGATGAAATAAGTAATGGGACTTTGAGGATCAGAATGACAGATATCCCAGGGAAAATATGCTCCTGGAGATAGAGGATTAGGTCTAGGACAGATTCTTGAGGATCACTCAGTATAAGAGAATGTATGATGAAGAGTCATCAAAAAGAAGGAGCTGTCTGACCTTAAGGAAAAGAACAAGAGAACAGTGTTTTATAAACACACACACACACACACACACACACACACACACACACGTACAAAATCCAAAAACCCAAGAGAAAGTATGTTTAGAAGAAAAGTAGTCAATAATGTCAAATACAATAGAAACGTTAAAATAGTGATGACTAAAAAACTGCAAGACTTAGCAGTTAAGATACCACTGGCAACATTGGAGAGAGCAATTTCAATAGAGTAATAAATTTAAAATTCAGATTTAAAAAAATTGAAAGAATAAAAGCACAGGAATTGGAGTCAAGGAATATGGAAACATTTTCCTATCATTTTAGCTAAGGGAGAAAGAAGAGATTGAGCAATAGCTTGAGGGAAAGACAAGACATAGTGAAGGGTATTTTTTTGCTTGTCTCTTCTAACTTAAGAAGATAAGTAATGTTTGAGGGCTGTAGGGAAATAAGGAAACAATGTGAAACAGAGAGAGATTGAAGACTAAAGGGAGAGAAAGATGATGATTAAGAGGGGAAAATACTAGAAAATATGGAAAAGGATGGGATCAAGTGCACATGCAGAAGAGTTATACCTAGCACAGCCAAGAGCCATCTTAGCTGAAAAATGTTGGAGCAATGGTTTTTGTCATTTGATTAAAATTGAAGAATGAGGGGCAGCTAGGTGGCACAGTGGATAAAGCATCAGCCCTGAATTCAGGAGAACCTGAGTTCAAATCTGGTCTCAGACACTTAACACTTTCTAGCTGTGTGACCCTGGGCAAGTCACTTAACCCCGATTGCCTCAGCAAAAACTCAAAAAAAAAAAATTGAAGAATGATTTTATTGGATAATAATATTCAGTGAAGTGTTTTGTGGAATAAGTTAAATGATAACCCCTAGAAAAGTACTTGTGATTTTTATCCCAATTCCTATGATCTTTCTTTTCTCAAGAAAGGGTATGCACCTATTTACCAATGCAGCATCAAAGGGTTGATTTTTAACTTATTTAATGTTCCATCTGCTTTCATCCCTAGGTTCTCTTTCCTGAGGTAAAAAAAAAAAAAGAAATCCAAATAAATGTGTTCACACCCACAGAATAAAAACAAGGCAATTATTATTATTTTTTCTTTTTTTTTTTTTTTGTCTTTGTACCTCATTACTCAACACATTACCTGACATATCCAACGTAGGTGTTTAATAGATGATTTACAATCATGGTCTATTTCCAGTAAAAATAGATGATTTTTACCCTGCATCCTTAAATATATGCATATATATATTCCTTTTTAATATTTAATATTTTTAATATTAAAATGTTATTTTGATACTATTAATTTCTTTTTTAAATGTTATTTATTTTATGTTTTTAATAATATTATAAGCAGCACTTATATAGCACTATAACGTTTGCACTACTCTTAAAACATTATCTCATTTAATCTTCATAGTACATCATTTGAAGTAAATATTATTATTACTATAATCCCCATTTTACAGATAAGGGAACTAAGGCTAAAAAAGGTTACATAGTATACATAGGCATACATAGTAACTTGGAATTCAAGTTTCTGAATACAGCATTCTACTAGAACTCTCATTTTTTCTGAGAAGAGTTCCTGGGTATCACCAGATTATAGAGGGTTGCATCTCTCTCTCTCTCTCTCTCTCTCTCTCTCTCTCTCTCTCTCTCTCTCTCTCTCTCACACACACACACACACACACACACACACACACACACACACACACACACATACACACACACACATTATCTTTAATGTAATCTTTTATGGAAGAAATATCTATGAAATGACTTCTGCCTCAATTGATATGTTTTCTTATTAGCCTATGCCATAATCTTTCCAAGGGTAGTTAAGTTTTGAGTGAATGGAGTACCATGCCTAAAGTCAGGAAGACTCTCCTTGAGTTCAAATCCTGCCTCAGATACTTACTAACCTTAATTTTCTGTAAAATGAGCTGGAGAGGAAAATGACAAATTTCTCCAATATTTTTGTCAAAAAAGGGGGGGGAATGTAATGACAGAGTTAGATATGACTGAAATGATCAAATAATGATAAAAATATTCTTTCCAAAATCCTGAATAAGGGATGCAATGAGTTTCTACTAATTAGAGGTATGTTCCATGAGATTGTTACCCAACCTAGGAATGGTCTGGGAAACAAAGAAGTAGAAGAAAAAAAGGTATGGAAACTTGAGGTCATTTCCAAAAATTGCATTTTTTCTTGTTTCAGAAGATATTTTTTTTTCTATTTAAAAATGCAAAATGGCTTCTCTTTGTACTTCAATTTTTTTTTTGGTAATGTAACATTCCATTCTTTATGGTTTTTTTTTTTTCCAGTAAATCATTTGTGCAACATGAAGACTATTAAAAATACTGGCTAATTTCAGTCAATTTAAAAATAATGACAGTACCTACCTAGGAAAGGATAACCTAGTCATTAGACTACTATGCTTGGAGTTTGGAAAACCATTACTCAAATTTTTCTGTTCATGTAACCACCTATATGTTCATAAAAAGTCACTTAACCTCATAAAGCCCTATTTTCCTTGTCTAAGTGGGAGTAATAATAATACTTGTGTCTCACTTTGCAGGATTGTTATGATATTTAAATAAGAATATAAAGAAGCTATTTTGCAAACCTTAGATATTATATAAATCAGCTGTCATTTTTAATTACAAAAAGTTTTGAATTCACTGCTGCTCTGTGGTAGGAACACAGCAACATTGAGGAATCTAGTAAGATATAATTTGTCCAACGTTTCTATTTTTCTATTCCTTATTACTGGAAATTAGCAAAATGTGTAAAAATATAAATTCCATAATTTCTTTATCCCTTGCTTATCCTAGATAATATATGGTTATGAGATGGTTTTTAAATGGACATTAAAATTAATTAGCAAGGTAATAACTAAGATAATTAAATGGACTTTTGCATTTATTAAATATTCATTATTAGTAAGGCATTTTGTTAAATATTAAACATTTTTTGAAATGAAATGAGCTTACAACCCCTGAAATCAAGTTTATAATCAAGATTTGACTGACCCATAGTAGGTACTATGGTGTTTAAAGCATGCTTATTGATTGATAATGAATGCAATTAACAAGAACACAGTTTAAATTTACCTCCAAATTTGAATGTAAATTTTTGCATCTACCTTTCTTTTTCCCTTCTCTCCTTTATATTAATTTGTTTCCTGGCAAAGAGTTCCAAATGTTCCACCATGCTTTGGCAGCTTAAACAACATTTCTGTCATTCACCTTCCAGAAGCCCACAAACTAAAGCATTAAGATTTTGTGGAACATGTTCATCTAAAAACTCAGTCACTGAATGTTTCTCTGATACTGCTTGTACAACTGTCTCAAACACCACAAAATGTTCTCAATCTTTGGAGAAAACCATTCTTTCATTCATCTCTCAGTGGAACAAGGTAAAATGGGAGGCCACTTTTATCAGACAATCATGTCATCATTGGTATTTGGGGAAATGTTTTACCAAACAAAAGCAAGGAAAACTCTTTAGTTGTTATGATTTTTCTCTTGTTGTAACTGATCTGAATATACATCTTGAAATGTATCCCTGCATTTATACACATTTTCTATATAAAACCTAGTATCTCATAGACTTTAAAACTTTTGCTATTACTTCCTAACAGTTTGATTTTTAGGCATTTCTTCTCTATATATTTCAATTTTTCCACCTGTAAATTGATAGTTACTCTTTTCATCCATGGATTTTGAAAAAATAACAAATGTATAAAGAAGCTGACGCGTTCTAATGTGAAGTACAGAAGCTTGTTGTTACCCAGATGCTAATCCCAGGAAGAATTAGTATATAATGAGTTAAATGTGCTTGCATGGTTGACTGTGAGAAGAAATCCTGAGAGTGAACTATCCAATCTCAGATAGGGAACAGATGGTAACAACTGGAACACTGAGGCTTCCTGAAGACCATAGCAAATAGATACATGTGTATGCCTACTGGGTGAAAGAGCATATTCCTCATGGACAATGTTTGTAAATTCTAGTCTCCTATGTAGAGAACGGGAAATTTTAAATTTCTTAGACTTAGCAATTACAGTTAGATCCTGGAATTTAACTTTCTAGTCAGAGAATGTGGATATCCTGAGCAGCACCCCATGCAAAACTCCAATTTGATAGTCCCCAATTTTAAGAGTTTGACATCAGATTTTTAAATGGAAAGAAGGCAATTTCCTAATGCAATATATGTCTTGAAGTAATATATAGTCTACATAGTTTTATATAGCAACATTGACAATTGAACAGAATTAGTTGTTGAGACATATCAGTAACCTCTAAAGTAAATTAATCTTGGGGAGCAAGTATTTTTTTAAATGACTCAGATCTGTGGAGAAGGAAGAAATTTGTGACCAAAGAAAAACTAGAGTACATTATGGAATGCAAAATATGTAAATTTGATTATGTTAAGAAATTTTTGTATAAAAAAAACCTGCAGACAAGATAAGAAAGGAAGGAGTAAACTGGGGAAAATTTTTGCATCCAAGAGTTCTTATAAAGCTCTCATTTCTAAAATATATAGAAAATTGCCTCTGATTTATAAGAATAAAAGCCATTCTCCAATTGGTAAATGGTCAAAGAATATGAACAAACAGTTTTCAGGTGTAGACATAAAAACCATTTCTAGTCATGTAAAGTGCTCTAAATCGTTATTGATTATAGAAATGCAAAATAAAACAACAGATACCACTGCACACTTCTCAGATTGGCTAAGATGACAGGAAAAAGTAATGATGAATGTTGGAGCAGATGTAGGAAAACTAGGACATAGTATGTTATTGGTGGAGTTGTGAACTGATCCAACCATTTTGGAGAACAATATAAAACTATGCCCAAAGGTTTTGGGCCCAAAGGCCCAAATCAAACTATGTATACCCTTTGATCCTGTGGTGTTTTAGTGGGTCTTTATCCCAAAGAGATCATAAAAATGGGGAAAGGATTCACATGTGCAAAAATGTTTATAGCAGCCATTTTTGCAGTGGTAAGGAACTGGAAATTGGGTAAATGTCCATCAGTTGGAAAATGGCTAAATAAGTTATGGTTTTATGAATGTTAGAGAATAACATTTTTGTATAAGAAATAATCAGTGGGATGGACTCAGAAAGGCCAGGAGAGACTTACATGCACTACTACTAAGTGAAGTAAGTAGAACTAAGAGAACGTGGTATGCAGCAATAACAAGGTTATACAATGATCAATTCTGATGGATATGGTACTTTTCCATAGCAACGTGATTCAAGCCACTTGCAATATTCTTGTAATGAATGGAGAAAGCAATCTGCACCCAGAGAGAAGACTATGGGGACTGATTGTGGATCACATCATAGTATTTTCACTATTTGAGCCTTTATGTACTTTTAACTGATTGTGGACTTCTGAGAAACCTTTTGCAATTATTTATGAAAAGAACAATTAATCTAGAGTTAGGAGTTCTAGGTTCAAGTTTCATCTCTGTTTCTTACTGCTTTGGACAATCTCTATATGACAACTTTGGCAACCTTTCTTAACTTCTCTAAACCTCAGCTTCCTTACCTGTAAAATGAGATAGTTGAATTGTGTGACCTTCACTTTTATCTCTAACTCTATGATCAGCTGATTTTTTCCTCCCAAAGCTTAAAATAAAATGGATATGTACTAGATACTTTCAAGTTTTTCTATCAAGCTTTTAAATTTTATAATACTCTGATCTTTAAGGAAAATGACTCATGCAATATAAAATCTTGCTATAGCAGTCAAGATATATTACAAATTATAGTTCTTTGGAGGAAAAAAAAGAATCAGAAGTACTTCACATCAATAAGCAATCAATCAATACTTATCAAGTATCTACTTTATATCAGGTTTAGTTATTTGTTAATCTTTAAATACTCAAAGACAAAAGTGAAATAGTTCATGCTTTCAAGAAGCTTACAATCCAACAGGAAAGACACATGTATACATGTGTATACACATGTATACATGTGTATATTATGTACCACAAAAATGTAAGGTATTTTGAGAGAGGGGGGAAAGTTGATACTTCCCCATAAAGTCTAATCCCAACCATCACTACTTGATGAAATAAAAGGATGAAAATATTTAGCAAATTCATTTCTTCAGAAGATAATGCTTATCCCAATTTCTAATCCTATTAAATTATATTTAATATAAATTACTTCTAGTATTTTTACATGATTAAATATAAAGCAGATTGAAGGACATCATTCCTGCCATTTGTCTAAGACAAATTTTTTATCATTCATCCTAAGTGTCAAAATTGCTGATTCTATCTCTGCCTGGACCATTTCAGCAACAACTTAGAAAGAGTGATTTGAGAACTATATACTGATAGCTTATTCAGATGACACGGAGGACAGAAATCCTGATTTTGAAAATGGAATTGTCATGTTCAATGTGACTAATACCTTTCACAGCAAAAAATCAATTATTGATTTAGTAGATGTTTTTAGATGGCAGGTTCTTAAGACAAATCAAGACAATGACATACCAAGACAAGATAGAGCTTTATTTCTGTGTAGGCTTTTTTTTGGACATATGTCTGAAATGGTGCCATCAGCTTAACTTTGAAAAAGCTTTGAACTAGTCATGTGATTTTTTTTGTTTTAATTTAAGGGAAATACAGGAGATGATACTTTGATAAATTCAAAACACTGATGATGAAATTTCTTTCAAAGCAGCTCATTGAGCTCACTTATGAGAAATCAAGGGATTGGGCATTTACATAATACCTACTGTGGGAAAGACATTATATTAAGTACTTTATACAAATACCTCTCTCATTTGATCCTCATAATAATTCTGTGAGATAGGGCTATTATTATGCCCATTTATAGTTGAAGAAACTGAGAGAAAGAGAAGGTAAGTGACATATCTAGAGTCTTACAACTAGTGTCTGAGATCCTATTTGAATTCAGGTGTTCCCATCTCAGGATTCTACCCTCTGGCATAGAACCACATAGAGGAGGAAATTCATGAACTTAGAGTAACTGATAGCTATGGACTACAGGCATTAATGTCATCAATATCATCAGTCCATTTAATAACATCTGCAACACATGAAATAGTTTCTTTGATCACTGTTTAACTATTGATTCTCACTACTCTTCAACTAAAGAAATCTTCCTTCCTTGAACATGCATTTGCTTTATCAACCTTTTAAGTTATCCATTGCCCTTTAAAGGGCATTTAGCTCTTTAAGCTAGAAAACTGAAAAGCTCAACAAAATGGTTACCTCCCAAGCTATCCCAACCAGAATAGCTAGTTATTCACTCAATTAGATATTGTTTTGCCCCAATTACAATGGAACTACCCACAATAAAGCTCCCTTGCCACGGACACGAGAGTAACTATAAAGTCTGCTCTCCTTCTTCTTCTCAAGCCAGAGATGTCAGCAAAAAACAAAAGTTCCTTAGGACAAGCTTCTCTAACTCTAACAAGGGTTATCATCATCACTAAAGTTATTTGCTAGTAAAGTCAATATCTGGACTAATCAGAAATCAAAGAGTTAAGTGGTACAGTAGATAGAGTACTCAAGCTTGGAATCAGGAAGATCTGAATTTAAATCACTCCTCAGAAACTTGCTGTGTGAATATAGGCAAATAACTTAATTCTGTTAATTGTTGCCTCATTTTTTTTATCTATAAAATGATTTGGAGAAGGAAATGGCAAAACTCTCCAGTACTTTTTTGTGCCAAATAGTTTCATAAATAGTCTGACATTCCTGAAAAACGACCAAACAATAAGTCAGGAATGGCCATTTTTGCTTTCTTTTTTTGTTTGTTTTTGTTTTTGCTGACACAATTGGGGTTAAGTATCTGAGACTAGATTTGAACTCAGTTGCTCCTGACTTCAGGGCTGGTGTTCTATCCACTGTACCACTTAGCTGTCCCAGGAATGATCATTCTTAAAAGGGTTTTCTTCCTTGACACCATGCAAATTCTAGATGACCACTTGACCCACATCTAATACCACATACCAAGATAATATCTAAATGGGTTCATGATTTAGACATAAAGAGTGATATTATAAACAAATTAGAGAAGCATAGGATAGTTTATGTCTCACATCTGTGGAGAAGGAAGGAATTTGTGTTCAAAGAAGAACTGGAACTCTTAATTGAACACCAGATACATAATTCTGATTATATTAAGTTAAAAAGTTTTTCTATAAACAAAACTAATGCAGACAAGATTAGGAGGGAAGCAATAAATTGGGAAATCATTTTTACATTTGAGGGTTCTGATAAATGCCTAATTTCTAAAATATATAGAGAATTAACTCAAAATTTTAAGAATTCAAGCCATTCTCCAATCCATAAATGGTCAAAGGATATGAACAAACAATTTTCAGATGAAGAAATTAAAACTATCTCTAGTCATATGAAAAGGTGTTCCAAATCACTATTGATCAGAGAAATGCAAATTAAGACAACTCTGAGATATCAGTATAAACCTGTCAGATTGGCTAAGATGACAGGAAAAAATAATAACGAATGTTGGAGGGGATGTGGGAAAATTGGGACACTGATACATTATTGGGGAAATTGTGAATGGATCCAACCATTCTTAAGAGAAATTTGGAACTTTGCTCAAAAAGTTATCAAACTGTGCATACCCTATGACCTAGGAATGTTTCTACTGGGCCTATATCTGAAAGAGATCTTAAAGGAGGGAAAGGGACCCACATGTGTAAAAATGTTTGTGGCAGCCCTTTTTGTAGTGACTAGAAACTGGAAACTGAATGGATGCCCATCAGTTGGAGAATGGCTGAATAAATTATGGTATATGAATGCCATGGAATATTATTTTTTCTGTAAGAAATGACCAACAAGATGATTTCAAAGAGGCCTGGTAAGACTTGCATGAACTGATGCTTAGTGAAAGGAGCAAAACCAGGAGATAATTGTACACATTAACAACAAGACTATACAATAATCTATTCTGATGGACATGGCTATCTTCAACTGTTTCAAACCAGTTCCAATTGTACAGTGAAGAAGAAAGTCATTTATACCTAGAGGCCTATGGGACCTCAACATAGCATATTCATGCTTTCTGTTGATGTTTGCTTGCATTTTTTTTTCCTTCTGAGGTTTTTTTTTTCTTGTAGGTTCGATTTTTCTTGTACAGCTAGATAACTGTATAAATATGTATAAATATATTGGATTTGTCATATATTTTAACATAGTTAAGATGAATTGGACTACCTGCCATCTATGAGAGAGCATGGGGGAAGGAGGGAAAGAATAGAACAGAAGGCTTTGCAAGGTCAATGTTGAAAAATTTTCCATGTATATGTTTTGCAAATAAAACGCTTTAATAAAAAATTACTAATAATTTTAGTTGAGTGATTAGGATTAAATCCCAATAATTTAAGGAATTGAAGTAAGTGAAGAAAAGAAAACAGAGAGCATAGATGATATTTGACAGTGGACTGAAGGAGAAAGTGGATTTGAAAGAGTAACAGAATCAAGGAAAAGACATTTTGTAAAATAGTAAAAACAAGAATTTTTTTTATAGAAAAGGGAAAGATAGAGCAACAGAGATAAAGAACGTTAAAATCAAAGATTAAAAATATGGTTCTAAAGTTAAGGACAAAATATAATCAAGAATGCATGTAATAGGATTTGAATTGGCACAAAGGACAAGCAGGTTTAGTATATGTGAAATAATTTTGAACATAGAGACAGAAGAGTCCAGAGTTTGAATTCTTTCTCTGAATATAAGGTATGCATTATCTAATACTTCTTCTCTCACATCCTTTCCATGGAGTTTCCCAAGCACTGAGGTAGCTCTGACAATGCATGCCACAATTACATTATCAATGTGTATATCCCTGGAAAGAATAGATAGGTGAACTTATCCACAGTATTCAAAACTGCTCCATTTGCTGCAACTGATGGTTTCAAATATGGATGGTGTAGAGCTGACTGATGAAGCAGCTGCATTTTAGTTGTTAGGCCAAAATTAGCACAAGCAGCAGAAATTTATCCATACATTGTTCTAGTTCACCTTCAGAGGCTACATTTACTATATATTCATCTGCAAAAAACCAAAAATAAATCATTCACCAAGACTCTTTCACTTTTTTCTTGGCTTGTAGCCTTTTCAAGTGAAATGATTCACCATGATTATGGTGGATGACTTTGATGCCATAGTCATTGAAGGTGTTTAACAACATGATAGAAAATATTATTCTAAAAATCATGAGATCAAGAACTGAATGTCAACAGAACTGCTGTGCTGACCTCATTGTTGTATGTCTGTGAAAGTGGACAGTACACCAGCAAAATGCCAGAAAACTGAATTGCTTCCATTTGAATTTTCTTAGGAAGATTCTAAAGATTGTCTAGTAAAATAAGGTATTGGATACATAGGTCTTATTTTAAGCTAAACTTCCAAGCATTCGATTTCTACTATTAGATTCATATATCTGATACAATAGGTTGGCCACATTCTTTGAATGTCAAAATTCCATTTGCCTAAAAGATGATTTTATGGAGAAATCACAAAAGGCAAATGCTCACATATTGGTCAGAAAAAGTGATATAAGAATACTCTCAAAGTATCTCTGAAGAGTTTTGGAATTGATTGTATTACATGGGGGACCCTGGCACAAGACTATGCAGTATGGCATGTCCTCATCGGAGAAAGTGCTGTGCTCTAGGAGCAAAACGGAATTGAAGTAGCTCAAAAGAAATGTGAAATGCTCGAATTTAGAAAACCCAAAATTGGATAATCGATATTTTTAGTCACTATTTTAGAGAGTTACTGCAAAGATCAAATGAGACACTGTACTCATGTTTTTCAAACCTTAAAATGCTATTTAAATATCAGCTTTTATCTTCTGAAATCAGAGAAAGAGAAAGAAAGAAAGGAACATTGGTGAAGACAGATAGAAGATGATAAGGAAAGGAAAGGAAATGAAGTAGATTAAAATAAATGTTCTCAATTTCAGGAAGATGAGAAATAATACTCTGAACTGAAAGAGCATGATCAAAATGCAATAGATCATATGAGAATAAAAAAAAATAATAGTCACTGTGGCAGTGAGATAGGGAGTTAATAAAAGAATAAGAAACAGATTTCTGCACAAGAGTGATCCATTTTGCTAGTTTACTTTTATCTTTTAAACAAATTGGGGAACTTTTCTAACTAAAATTAAAAGTATCTGTTAGTGTTATTATTTTTATAAATGATTTCTATAAAACAATTTTGATGATAGAATATAGCTTTTTATTTTAATAAGTAAGTATTAAGTAAGAAATTTGAATCAGAAATGTAATTAGAAAATCAGCAAGGCTCAATGGATTAAGTGCTGAAGCACATATGACTGTTTTTCTCATTTCATTTTCTCCATGCATTGTTCTGTAACTAAGGATGACATTGGATCTTTTGCTTCTTTTTTCCTGGTATTTAGAGTAAGGGTGAAATAATATTTGACAATTAAATATGGTGAACAGTATTGCAAAATGCATTTTTTTCTGATGTATTAAATATCCTGGTTTAAGTTATTACATATAGTCATACATGAATTTTTGAAGCAAAATTATTATCTTTAAATGCTGTTGAATATAATTTAAATAATTCATAATGATTTAAATATAATAAAAGTAAATTATATAATTTACATTGATAATTTTATTCAACAAACATTTATTCAGTATCTGTTAGATCTGAGTTTTACATTTGCAAAGACAAAAAAAGATAAATCTTATCCTTAAGGAGATTTCATTCTACTGAGGGAATATATCAGTTTAGGGCCTTTTGTATCACAAGCCCATCATTTTGATTATGAATCATTTTTTTATGGAAGCAGAGGTACATTCTAATGAATTACTCTAATTTAGAGAGTTCATAGCAACAAAATGCTTGACAAAAGTGTGTTATTAGAACACCAGTCTTGTGAAGGTTTTTTCTTAATCACTAATGAAAACAACAAACCTACTCTAGTAAGTGAAAATGTTATTTTAGTAAAAATGGATGGTGTAGAGCTGACTGATGAAGCAGCTGCATTTTAATTGTTAGGTCAAAATTAGCACAAGCAGCAGAAATTGATCCACACATTGTTCTAGTTCACCTTCAGAGGCTACAAAAAGCACTGAAATAGCTGATAGTCATGAGGCCAGAATTTAAATTCTGTTTCTATCATAATGTGATGATATGGTTTGGGATAAATTTCATTTCTTTCTTGGCCTTCAATTTCTACTTAAAAACTAAGATTTTATTTTATTTTCAATGATCTCTAAGGTCCCTTCTCTCTCAAATTATTTATGATTCTTGCTAAATAGTTTGGATTGAGAACTGAATGTGTATGTGTATATGTGTGTATACATATATACATACATACATACACACTGAGGGATAATTAATTTGAACTTCAATTACTTATAAAAGTTAAAATCATTTCAGTCAGTTTCAATGCTTGTTACTTTTGTTATTTGTAGATGACAGACATAATATATTCTTTAGAAAACATGTTTGCCTGAAACTGCAACACTTGGCTCGGATGAAATATAGTTCATCTTATCCTTAGTCAAAGTTGAGCATGAGGTTCATTTTCAAGCATAAACATATGGTAGGCAAAGATTGGAGATCATTGTTAACTGGAAGCCACAGCTCCTTCTATATTCATACTAGTGACAATAAGTCAATCAATCAATCATTAAATGTTATTAAGTACTTATATATCAAACTTTTTGTTAGATATTAAATTCCAATTTCATATATTCCCTAAGTAGAGGAAGCATTTAGTAATCTTAAGAGTTGTTCAAAGGTGATTAATGTTTTTGATTTTTTCCCCCTGCCTAATGTATCTTTGATGAAATTTGGGTAGAGTTTTTTTGTTTTGTTTTGTTTTTTGTTGTTGTTGCGGTTGTTGTTTGAGGTGATTGGGGTTAAGTGACTTGCCCAGGGTCACATAACTGGGAAGTGTTAAGTGTCGGAGGCCAGATTTGAACTCAGGTCCAGCTGACTTTAGGGCTGCTGCTCTATCCACTACACCAACTACTGCCCCAAGGTAGAGGTTTTTTGAGGGGGTTTTGGTTGCAAATTTGGTATTGATGTCTGTGGAGACTGAAAAAGTTTAATTGGAATGAACTTAACAATCTTCCTTTAAAGTGACTTTGAATCAAGTATGAATTTTGAGTAAAATAAGCACTGCCAATTAAACATTTCAAGATTTTAGAACCTTTTAAAAATACAAATTTAGTCTATTTCCTATATATATAATAAATATTCATTATATTCATATTTATTATCTACAACAACTAGGTATGTATTTCATATATTTTTTTCAAGTATGAATCAAATTTAATAACTCAAAGACTAAAAAATGAATCACCTTCTCCTCTGCCAAATAAATTCTGCAGGTCAAATTGAGTCAAAGGTGCAACAAGCATTTTTTTTTTTATTATTGGAGAAAGGTAAAGCCAACTTCACAGACTGAAGGCATAATACTTTGTACAACTACTAGATTATCTTTATTTGTCTTAAGTTACATTTTTAGGCAACTAGTTAGAAATAATAATTGCTGGAAAATTTTCAATTTTATAACATTTTTTTTTCCTGTGGAGTCAATTAAGAGAGATGATGTAGAAGAATTTTCATGAGATTTACTATTTGTTAGTAACAGATAAAAATAATTATTCATATCAAATACTTTAAGGCATCTTGTATAGAAGAAAGTGAATGTAAGTACTCAAATAATACAATATCAAAGTTTCAAGGGAAACATTAACTCTACAGGCATTAAGGAGGGGGGAAAAATTCAACCTTTTCCCTGCTGAGCTACAACTTATTAGTGACTCAATATTTCATGCAGTATTGCCATAGGCAAGTGTAACACTTGTGCTAAGACTCTATCATGCTGAGAATACTGACACTAAGTGGATGAAGACTCCAGAACTAAAGAAGCATACATTAAATTTCTACATTAGCAGCCAAATCACTAGTGTATGAGAGATGCCTCAGAACTATACTTTTTTGCAAGTTACAGTGACCATTAGGAAGTTTAAAATTCAACCAGTACTGGTCTTTACTCAGGTGATTAGCTTTTAATTAGAGTGAGTCTATTATCTTTGACAAAATAAAAGAAAAAAAATAATTTCTCTATTTACTCGTTTTCATTTCGACTTCATCATGCTCTTTTTTTTTACCTACCTAAAGAAATCGACACTGCATTATGAATCAATTTTTACCAATCATGCTTACCATTAACTTGGAGGTACTCTTCCAGTTTCTCTTGTCCACTGTTTCTCAACCTATTTCACTGGAACTTATCAATCACAAAATTTCTGAAGATGTTATTTTTTACTAAAATAATAAGCACAGAAACCTTTGCAGACATGTATTTATTAGGTACAGAAATTTGTCACCATGAAAATAGGATAAATGTCATTTTTGTTTCATATTTTTCTTTCTCACTTTAACCTTTCCTCCCCAAGGGAACTCAATGAATAAATTCCAATTTATGAGTTTCACTTAATTTCAAAGCATTCTGCAGCTGAATTAGTAGAAATAATCATCTAATAGACAATTTTCTTCACTACAGCAAGATCTGTATCTATATTCATGGAAATGAAGTTTTTATACAATTTATTAATAGCGGGGGCGGAACCAAGATGGCGAACTGCAGACAGCTTTCTCTGTGAACTCTTGGGACATTCCCTCAAACCCAGACAAAGTAAGCCTTCCAACTGGTTTCTAAGTGAGAGCACCGCCAAGCATTTGGACTACAACGCACTTCTATCAAAGATCTACCATGAAAGAACTCCAGAGAAGGTTAGCCTCAGGGGAAATCGGCCGCTGGTCTCAATCAGACTCCAGCCAGGGCGGAAGTAAGGGCTGCGATAGAGGGGAGGATTTTGGGCACCCAGGAAGCCCCTGGGAGACACCTGGCCCACTTTGCTCTGCTTGTGGGCAGTTGCTTTGGCAGATCTGCCTTTGGAAAAGGGTGGATTGAGAGCAGCTGAAAACGTGGTCCTAGTGCGAATCTAGCCCGACCAGCTTCAGACCGGAAGTCAACTCGGCAAACTGCCCCAGGGCAAATACAAATCGTTGCAGTTTTCTCTGGTTTTGACCAATATCCCAACTTTAAATCATGAGCAAGAAGCAGAAGAGAGCTCTCACCATAGAAAGCTTTTACGGAGAAAAAATAGAACAGTCCCCAGATCCTGACATTATGAAAACAATCCCAGATGAAGCCACAAAGGTAGACTTAAGTTGGTCTCCCTTTCAGAAGGCTTACCTGGATGATTGCATTAAGAATCTCAAAAGAGAGCTAGAAGAAGAATGGGGAAATAAATTGAGATCAGGGCAACAGAAATATCAAAAACTGGAAAATAGGACTGGTGAATTGGAAAAAGAAAACAGTTCACTGAAAAACAAAATTGGTGAATTGGAAAAAATCACCAATTCACTGGAAAATAAAAATGGTGAACTAAAAATCAAAATTGGTGAATTGGAAAAAGACAACAATTCACTGAAAAACAAAATTGGTGAATTGGAAAAAGACAACAATTCACTGAAAAATAAAACTGGCAAAATGGAAAAAGAATGCATTGAATCAAGAAATTCAATTGGCCAGCTACAAAAGGAGCTAAAAAAGATAACTGAAGGAAATAATACTTTAAATATTAAAATTGAACAAATAGAAGTAAATGACTCAATAAGACTTCAAGAATCAGTCAAACAAAAACAAAAAAAATGAAAAAATAGAAGAAAATATGAAATATCTCCTAGGAAAAACAACTGACTTGGAAAACAGATCCAGGAGAGACAATTTAAGGATTATCGGACTCCCTGAAAGCCACGATGAAAAAAAGAACCTGGATGCTATCTTCCAGGAAATCATGAAAGAGAATTGCCCTGATATTTTAGAATCAGAAGGCAAAATTGGCATTGAAAGAATTCACCGATCACCTCCAGAAAGAGACCCCAAAATTAAAACCCCAAGGAATATCGTGGCCAAATTTCAGGACCATCGCACCAAGGAAAAGATATTGCAAGGAGCTAGAAAGAAACAGTTCAAATACCAAGGAACTGTCATTAGAATTACACAGAATCTGTCAGCTTCCACTTTAAAGGATTGAAGGGCCTGGAATCAGATATTCCAAAAGGCAAAAGAACTTGGATTACAGCCAAGAATAAGTTATCCAGCTAGAATGAGCATCATCTTCCAGGGAAGAAGATGGTCATTCAATGATACAGGAGAATTTCACCTATTTCTAATGAAAACACCAGATCTGAACAAAAAATTTGACCTCCAAATAGAGAACTCAAGAGAAGCATAAAAAGGTAAAAAGGAAAACTCTTGAGAACTATATTTCTACTATACGTATCCTTAAAGAATGGCAGTATAATTTGATTTTTCTTTGATAATAATGGAAAAGGAATTAGAGGTGGAAGGTATACCATACTGAAAAAGAAAAAGGGGGGAGGGGGGAAAGGAGGCAAAATAAAGTAAAAATAAAGGAGGTAAAATAAGGCAAAATCTCATAAAGAGACATAGAAGATCTAATATAATTGAGGGAAAGAAGGGAGGGAGATGAGTATTGTGTAAACCTTACTCTCATTAGATTGCACTCTAAGAGAGTATATCAGAAACATTTGGCTTCAAAGAAAAGCCTGACCCTCCTTGTGGGAAGGTAGAAGGGAGGGGAGAAAAGGAAAGGGATAAACTAATAGAAGGATTAGGGGAAAGGTATAAAGGGGAGGGAGGGACTCAAAAGGGAGGAGGATTATTGGTGGGAGGTGGTCATTAAGAGCAAAGTACTAGGGAGGGGGGAAGGGAGAGAGGGGAAAGGGAAGAGAAAATCTTAACTCTGGGTAAATAAGATGGCAGGGAATACATATATAGTTATTTTAACTGTGAATGTGAATGGGATGAACTCTCCCATAAAACGGAAGTGGGTAGCAGACTGGATTAAAATCCAAAATCCTACAGTATGTTGTTTACAAGAAACACATCTAAAACATAGAGATACATACAGAGTGAAGGTTCCATAGACAATGAAGCAGTATCAATACTTAACATATATGCACCAAGTGGTATAGCATCCAAATTCCTAGAGGAGAAACTAACAGAGATACAAGGAGAAATAGACAGTAATACTATGCTAATGGGGTATCTCAACCTTGCTCTCTCAGAATTAGATAATTCAAATTACAAAATAAATAAGAAAGAAGTTAGGGAGGTTAACTAACAAAAGGCTAGAAAAGTTAGGTATGATAGATCTCTGGAGGAAATTGAATGGTGATAGAAGGGAGTATACTTTTTTCTCAGGGGTTCATGGAACTTATACAAAAATTGATCATGTGTTAGGGCATAAAAACCTCAAAATCAAATGCAGAAAAGCAGAAATAGTAAATGCATCCTTCTCAGATCATGATGCAATAAAACTCACATGTAATATAAGGCCAGGAGAAAATAG
>JAJPUD010021241.1:0-23365 GCA_023553655.1 Myrmecobius fasciatus | reverse complement strand
TCCTCCTTTAGCCCTTGGTTTTCTCAATGGAAAGGAAATGGTTGGAACAAGGTTTAGAAGTGCTGAGAAATCAAGGCATCCTCATATGACAGATGAGGAAACAAGTCTAAAGAGATTAAATCCAAGGTCACCGAGCTAGGAAGTGAGGTGGAAAACAGCCTAGTATTTGGACCGAAGCCCCGACTCCGAAGCCTACTGTTTCTGTGCCTATAAATGGTGAGAAGTTCGCTGCCGTTGGAGGTGCTCCGGGAGGATTTCCTGGCATGGCAGGTAAGGTGCAGCCACGGCCCCCTGGGCCCAGCGGCTCCGCCGAAGCCATTTTCTGGTTCCTCCCTCCCTCCTCAGGCAGCCTAGGAGTTTTCCACCGCCACTTTTGAACAAAATGTGGGCTCAGTTTAGCCCAACAGCATTTCAGGGCTGCTGAACCCCAGTTCTCCCCAGTTGCCTTCTCATCCCAAGCAGCCCCCCAGGCCCCATCTCGTCCGGCTTCAAAGACCATGTAAGGCACAAAGACTTCCCCTTGGGGCCTGAGAAATTCCCAGAGGAGCTGAGGTCCCAGCACAGGTGGGGAAGGACAGGAGGAGCAGGAGAGAGAGATGGAGGGTTCGAGAAAAGCCACCGGCCGTTTGAGGAAATTAACTACTGTATAATTTATTGGCTGTTGGGGACAGGCTGGCGGGGGTCCTCTGGGCCTGGCTTTGTCCCCGCAGACTCTGTGAAGGGGTCCAGACTTGGAGGTGGGCTCCTGCCTGAGCTGGGGGAGACGATGGGGAACGCTTAGGCGAGCCAAGTGGCCAGCCCCAGGCCCAGCAGGGCCGGGAGGAGAGCGCCTGGGCCAGAGCCGGCGGCTCCGTTGTGCCGGCACTTGGAGTCCAGCACAGCCCGCCGGGTGGAACTGCAGCTGGGCTTCCCCACAAGCTGGTAGTCCAGGCCCAGGGTGTGGTTCTCAGGCAGCTGGCACAGGTCCTTAGAGCCACACCCTCGAAAGGTGCCGCCCTGGCTCCCTGGGGAGAGGATGGATCCAGGGAAGCCTTGGAGCCTCGGGCCCACCGTGCCCCTCCCGGAGTGCCAGCCGGAGTGCCAGTCGGAAGGGCGAAGGCGGGGTCACAGAGAATGAGCGGCTCCCTCTTTCCTGTGTCCAGTCTGGCTGGGGGCCCCCCAAACCCTTTTACCTCTCGGTCTCTTTCCTCCTTCCTCCCATCCCCGTTACCTCCAAGTTGAACCACGTCCATGCTGACACAGGAAGTCTCCCCTTGAAAGCAGAGCAGGTATGAGTTTTCCTCACAGGAGGAATCATTCAGGGAGCAGACGGGACACAGGAAATCACTGGCCGAGCCCTCCGGGGGGACATCTGGGGGATCCGGGGAGAGGGAGTCACCCAGGATGTTCCCCAGTCTCCAAGGCTGGTCTCTGCCTTCGCTGCTCTCAGACGCCTTACGCTCCACGTACCCACCCTTCGGGAGGTTGGTGCTGAGGGGCATTGGGGGCTTGGGGCGCAGCACAGGAAGATGGGGGGATTGTCTGATGAGCCTGCCCTCCCTGGCCCCCCCACTCCCTTACTCCTTCCTTCGTCTCCTAGCTGCCCTGCGCCCTGTCTGGGCACGGTGTACCTGGCTGGGAGGGCTCGCTGCAGTTGCCGCCGCTGCAACAGGTGACATTTACCCAGAGACCCTGGCTGGAGCTGTAAGACAGGCTGTAAATCCCGGGCTGGCAGGCCTCCGGCGCCACGCAGGAGCCATTCTTTCTGAAGGGAGGCTTGTCCTTCCCTCGAAAGTCACCTTGGCTGGAGAACAGGCAAAGGAGACAGAGCTCAGCCCCCCCCCCCAGCAGAGAGGTCCGCCAGCAGCAGGGGGGCCCCACCTTCGGCAGCCTCCTCTTCCTCCTCTCAGCCCTTGCTGCCAATGGCCTTGGAGGCCCGTCCCCCAGGACAGGAAGCAGGTGCATGACCCCCTCCCTCCCCTAAGGGCCCTCCTCAGTCTTCAGTCACTGGGCAGGTGCGTCTGCCGTTCTTCCTCCCACTGTGCTTCCTCCGGCTACCCTTCCTGTCCATGAGCCTCCGTATCTCCAGAATCATAAGGCGTGGAGGGGGGAAGGACCTTAGAGGGCATCTAATCCAAACCCCCGCTTTACTCTGAAACTGAGACCCAAGGAGGAAGTAGTCCTGGTCAGCACGTGACCCCCAGACTCCTGGCCCCATGCTCACAGGCTGTCCAGAAAGGAGAGCCTGGCGCCGGGTCACAGATTAAACAGAAGCAGAATTCGAACTCAAGACTTGTGACTCCATGTTCCTGGATCTTTCCTCTCCTGCTCTGCCTCTGCCTCTTTTTCCTTGCCTGGCTTTCTCCTCTCCTGTCCCCCTGCTATCTCCCTCCCAGCCTCTTT
Source organism: Myrmecobius fasciatus (assembly GCA_023553655.1). Taxonomy (NCBI): domain Eukaryota; kingdom Metazoa; phylum Chordata; class Mammalia; order Dasyuromorphia; family Myrmecobiidae; genus Myrmecobius; species Myrmecobius fasciatus. Next base: position 20,983 of record JAJPUD010021241.1, on the reverse strand, counting down.
GTCCCTTTTCTCATTTAACATAATGCACATCTTTCTGTCTCTCCCCTGCTCTGCTTGTGTCTCTTAGCTCTCCATGTCTCTGTCTCTCTTTCTCTAGCTCTTTCTCTGTGTCTCTCCTTTTCTCCCCCTCTCCGTGTCTCTCCTTTTCTCCCCCTCTCCGTGTCTCTCCTTTTCTTCCTTTCTCTGTCTGTCTCTGCCTCTATCTCTGTCTCTCTGCCCCTTTTCTCATTTAACATAATGCACATCTGTCTGTCTCCCCCTGCTCTGTTTGTCTCTTAGCTCTCCATATCTCTGTCTCTCTTTCTCTAGCTCTTTTCCTGGGTCTCTCCTTTTCTCCCTCTCTCCGTGTCTCTCCTTTTCTCCCTCTCTCCATGTCTCTCCTTTTCTCCCTTTCTCCGTGTCTCTCCTTTTCTCCCTCTCTCCGTGTCTCTCCTTTTCTCCCTTTCTCCGTCTGTCTCTGCCTCTATCTCTGTCTCTCTGGGTACTGGAAGGCGGCCGGGATTCTCGCAGGGCATGGAGGGAGTCCGAAGATAAAAAGCGGCTCCCCTTCGGCTTCAGCAGGTGGGAGACATCCTCGGCAGTGGGAGAAGGGGACGTGGAGACGGCACGGGTTCTTTGTTTCCTCCGCATCCCCAGGACTGGCCTTTGCCCCGGCTTCCCTCTCCCCGGAAGGATGCCCGGCCCAGGCCAAGGAAGGCTGCCCGTGTCTCCCCAGCGAGCTCAGGGCCGGCTTCGGCCGCTCACCTTGGACCTCCACAGTGAGGAGGCAGGTGTCCCTCCCAGCAGGGCAGAGGAAGCTTTGGCAGGGTCCAGAGTGTGGACACGAGTAGCAGGTGGTGTTTTTGTGCTCCAGTGGAGGCTTAGAGATGGTAGTGGATACTGCAGAGAGAGAGAGAAAGAGAGGAGGGGGCTTAGGAGGCAGGGGGAGGGGGCTGGACCTAAAAGCTCTCTCCAGAGCTTCCTGTCACAGTCAAGTTCAGAGTCAGGGGCTGGGGCTCCATCCCTGCCCCTCAGGAGGCTGCTCCTCCTCCCGGGGCACTCCAGTCCTCCCCCTTCCCTCCTCCCCCTCGAGCTGACCATACCTGAGCAGTTTCCTTGGCAACAGGAGACCTTGGGATGGGATGCATTGGCGTTGAGGTTGTGCATGTAATCCTGGCAAGTCTCGTTATCCATGCAGAGATTCTTCAAGAGTTCTTTGTCTGTGGGTGGAGGGGCGGGGGGAACAGCCTCACTGGGGGGCGATCAGAGGGTCCTTCCCTCCCACCCCAAAATATTCCATCCCTGCCTCCAGCTCATGACCTTGCTGAGGCAATCGGGGTTAAGTGACTTGCCCAGGGTCACAGAGCCAGGGAATGTCAAGTGTCTGAGGCCAGATTTGAACTCAGGTCCTCCTGACTTCAGGGCTGGGGCTGCCCCAACCTCTCTTAAGGAAACCCCAGCTCTTCCCCTTCCCGGCTGATTCCAGGACCCTCCCTCTCCCTGCCTTGACCAGCCCTCGGCTCCCCAGGGGCTTTTTCCGCACCCAATCCCGTGTAGTTGAGAAGGCAGAAGTTCTGGTCCGGAGAGCATGTTATCTCGTGGCACTTTCCTGGGGCAGAGCAGGACAGGCATGAAGTCTGATTGGATTTTGAAGCTGGGGAAGAGAGAGAGATGGTGATTACAGGAGAGGGCTGGTCCCATCATCTCCATCTTATGAGGGAGGAACCGGGCCCAGAAACTGAAAGGAACCGGGCCCACAAACGGGAAGGAACTGGCCCAGAAATGGGAAGGAACTGGGCCCAGAAACGGGAAGGAACGGGCCCAGAAAATGGAAGGAACCAGGCCCAGAAACGGGAAGGAACGGGCCCAGAAACTGGAAGGAGCCGGCCCAGAAACTGGAAGGAGCCGGCCCAGAAACAGGAAGGAACGGGCCCAGAAACTGGAACTGGCCCAGAAACGGGAAGGAACCGGGCCCAGAAACAGGAAGGAACCAGGCCCAGAAAATGGAAGGAGCCAGCCCAGAAACTAGAAGGACCCGGGCCCAGAAACTAGAAGGACCCAGGCCCAGAAACGGGAAGGAACCGGTCCAGAAACTGGAAGGAACCGGGCCCAGAAACGGGAAGGAACCAGCCCCAGAAACTGAAAGGACCCGGGCCCAGAAACTGGAAGGAACCGGCCCCACTCCATGTAGCCACTTCGGTTCTAGGATCAGAGGATGTCCAGCTAGTAATGTACTAGAGAGAAATCTAGTCCAGGAGTTCTTAATGCAGTTCATGAGTTATGGGCAAAAAACTACATCTTGAAAATTGATCATTTCCTTCGATTATTAAAAAAGATGATTTTGAGAAGAGGTCCCTAGACTTCCACAGCCTGACAAAAAAAGAAAGAAAGAATCCCTGATTATTATTTGCAGAACCCCATTTTGCAGAAAATAGGGTTAGAGAGGGGAATGACTGGGCCAGAGTCATACAGAGAATGGGGTTTTAAGCTGGAGTGGACCTTAGAAGTCACCAAGGTCACCCTCAGTTTGCAGAGGAGCCTTAGAAGACCCAGAGATTTTTAAGCCATAGAGAAGTCAAGTTAGCTCTAGAACCCAGTTCTCTTGGTTCAAATTCTGGGTCAAGGCAGAGGGGAAAATGGGACTGAGGAGGCCAGTGGCAATGTGTGTTGGGCAGAGGGAGTTCAGAAGGAAATAATGGGAGGAAAGACCAGGGCGATCATGAGAGGGAGGACCTGAGGGTCATGGGAGGGGGGCAAAAGAAATCACCCCTTTATTTTTTGGAGGAAATTGAGTCCCAGAGAGCTCCCCCAGGTTTGACACCGAATCCTTGAGATCACAGAAGATCAGAGCAGGAAAGACCCCTTAGAGATCAAATGGAGGCTCAGGGGGAAGCTCGGAGGTGCCCCAAGTCACAGAACAAGTCCAGGGTGAGGCTGGCACATGGACCCAAAGCTTCCGGGGAAGAGAAAGAGGAGCCACAAAATAGAAGGGAAGGCAGACAGCTCAGCACCGGAGGAACCCATCTCCTTACCCCCAGCGGCCACTAGTACATACAGGAGCCCAAGAACCAAGATCATCGTGGCTAAGGACAGGAGGACCCAGGAGCAAAGTCGGGACAGAGGGCATTGGGTCCTTTTATCCAGGTACCAGGGGCTGAGCAGGCTAGAAAAGCAAACAAGCTTCGCCGCTAAGGCTGGCCACCACCCAGAACAATTAACCCCTTAGATCCCAAGAGGATGCTGAAATGGCTTTTCTCCATGCACGCCAACCGAGGACCTCGCTCGAGACGGTCTAAGAAAGCCCAGCACCTGCCTGGTGTCTCTGTTTCCACTTTTTTCTCTCTAGTACTCAGTTTCCAGAAGATCACAGATTCAGAACAGAAAGGCTTAGTGGACATGGAACCCAATGCCCCCATTTTACAGCTGAGGCTAAGTGATAAATCTACTGAGGGAGCATTTGAACTCAGATCATTCTCTATCTAAGCCCCATGTTCTGTCCTTTAGTTTCTGGATGACCTAATTTCCTTTTTTTTGAAATAAAGATCATTAATTACAAATGTTTTGTTTTTCTTTTTTTTTTTCCCTAAAGGAGGAAGGAGCGAGAGGACAAAAAAAAAGTGGTAATTGAAAAAAAAAATCCTATAATTCTATAAAAGGTTGATTTACCTTCTCTGAGTCTTAGTTCATCCTAAAAGCTGAGATTGATCCAGATCAATCAGCAGTTCTTAATCCCGGGTCACTGAATTTGTTTCTTTAATATTTTGTTAACTGTGTTTTAATATAATTGGTTTCCTTTGGACTCGTTTAATATTTTGTTAACTGTGCCTCGATATAATCGATTTCCTTAAATCATTGGACATTTGTTTTTTTTTTTTAATATTTCGTTCAATATTGTTTTTTTGGGTTTGTTTTTTTTTTTTTTTTTTTTTTTTTTTTGGTGAGGCAATTGGGGTTAAGTGACTTGCCCAGGGTCACACAACTAGGAAGTATTAAGTGTCTGAGGCAAGATTTGAACTCAGGATCTCTTGACTTCAGGGCTGGTTCTCTATCCACTACACCACCTAGCTGCCCCAGTTTAATATTGTTTTGTTTAATATTCTGTTAACTGTACCTCAATATAATTGGTTTCCTTTGTTGTTTGATGCATTTTTTTTTTTTTTTGTGCATTTAAAAACCTTTGGAGAATGGGCCTATGGGCTTTTTCTATCATGGACATTAAGGTCCATGATAGAAAAAACAAACACAAAAAGATGGATTCCTGGTCAAAATGGGCTGGAAGCGAAGCACTTCCTCCATGGGCATTGTGTTCTGCATGACAGTACATGGTAATAAAAGGCGGATGGGCCCCAAGCATTTATTAAGTGCTTACTGTGTGCCATATGGTGGGCAAACACGCTGACAAGGAATGACCTCTGTAATCAAATAATCAAGAGAACTCACGGAAGCCTTATTCTTCCTGCTGAGAGACCAGGAGCAACCCCCCATCTTTGTTCTATGGAAAAGTCGCTGTCAAACTGGGTTGGACAGGCCATCTTTAGGGTTCATCCCAGCCCCCCGGGTTCTTCAATTTCTCAGCCCTGTGGGCAGACTCCAGAGAGAGGGAGGGAAATGGTTTCCCTAGAAGGCTACGAAAAACAGGTTTTCTGTGTGCATAGGGAAATGGGGAGGAGGCCCCGAGCAAGGCTGGGATGGGAGGAGGAGGTCTGGCACCCCCCCCAGCATGGAGGATTTGTGTATTCCTGGACAGCATTTGAAGGGATGGGGGACTTGAGATGGGAAGCTCCGTTTCCCTGAGCTAGAGTCCATTTCAGCCCTGGGTGTTTGGGGGCAAAGAGTGAAAAACTGGGCCCCGGGCCCAGCTCTGACAAGTCCTATCTGGGTACTAACTCCTGCTCTTTTTTGTCCCTTTATTTGCCTTTCTGTGAAATGGAAGAGTTGGGGTAGGTATCTGGGAAACCCCGAGGGCTGCCATATGACCAAGGCCCTAGTTCTTCTCACAGGGTGTGCCTGGCCAGAGCAAACACCTAAGGGTTACACGTGGGAGGAGAGGGAGAAGGTGGAGGCCCTCAGCTGACCCTGGAGAATGGAGGCTGCCAAGGAGACAGGTGGGATCTCCCCTGCGGGTGGGACTAACCTACCTGAGCTAGCCCAGCCCATCCTGGAAGTGAGGGCCCTGGGAGGAGGCTGATTTCCAGCTTCTGTTCCCTGGCTAATTGACCTTGGAAAGATCCCTTCTCTGAACCTCACTGTTCCTGAGAATTGGAGATCTGGCCCAAGGTGCCCTTGCCTTGTCCTTCCACTCTCAAGCCCCTGGCACGGAGCGCCAGCTTCAAAGCTCTCTTCCTTTGAGTCCTGGGCTCCCTGTGACTTTGTTCAATCTCAAAGATCCCAGGAAGGCCGGGGCGCATAGCCCCTGCCCCTGGGCCCACTCCCTCGGTCCTTCAGCTGTGCTGACGAACTCTCTCAACCCCGTGAGACAGGTAGGAAGTGGTCACAAGATCACCCACTCTTTGTTTTAATTTGGGGGGCAATTGAGCCTAAATGACTGTTGTTTTTCAGCTGTGTCCTACTCTGCAACCCCACTTGGGGGTCCTTGGCAGAGAACCTGGAGCGATTTGCCTTTTCCTTCTGGAACTTGTTTTATAGATGAGGAACTGAGGCAAACTGGGGAAGTGACTTGGCCAGGATCACACGGCTGTCGGAAGCCACATTTGAATCCAGGTCCTCCTGACTGTAAAGCCAGTGTTCTATTCCCTAGTCACCCACTGAGACTGAACTCGGTGACATCTGGGGTCCCTTCCAGAGCTGCAATCTATGATTAACTGATTCCTTTTCCTAACTGGGACTTTCAGGTTGGTTTTTAGCCAGGACCTAAACCAGAATCAGAAGAAAGCCGGGAGACCATCCATCCCAACACCCATCCACCCGCCCGCCATAGAGCAGAAGCCCAATGAGGAATAGGTCCAAGGTCCCAGAGGGAGTCGGATCTGGACCCCTGTGAGCCAGGCCTATACCCTCCATACAGCCACCTTCCCCTCACATATTTCAGGGGGCGCAGTGGATAGGGCCCCAGCCCTGAAGTCACGAGGACCTGAGTTCAAATCTGGTCTCAGACACTTAACATCTCCTAGCTGTGTGACCCTGGGTGAGTCACTTAACCCCGATTCCCTCAGCAACAACAACAACAAAATTCAGATTAACAGACGCTGCAGTCCAGTGAAGGGATGCATCTGTTATAGGAAGAAGGCAAAGAAACGGGGGTGTCACTAACCCCCTCCCTGGATAGAGGAGGTGCTCTCAGCTCTAAGAAAAGTTGGGACCTCAGTGCCAATCAACAAGCAAAGTTAGACTACAAAGACAAAACCAAGGGGTCTCCCACGTTTTAGCTGGGGGGGGGTGGGTGAGAGAATACTCAGCTGGTATTATCAGGAAAGGGTTCGTGGAGGAGGGGACGTCCGAGACGAGGAAGAAGGGCAGAATTCTGGGTAGCCGAGCTGAGAAGGAAGAGCGTTCTGGGAAGGAAGCATGGGCCGACCTGGAGCAGATACACTACGGGTTGCAAACTCATCCAGGGGGTCTGAATGTCAAGTGCCCAGAGCGAACAAAAGCCGGTGGGTGGAAGCCAGATTGCCAGGGCCCACAAGTCTGTGCTTTCTTCTGGTGGTAGCAGTCGGGGAAAGGGGAGTAGGGCAGGAACATCAGGAAATGGGTGTCAGATTATTTCCGCAGCTGAGTGAAGGAGCGGAAAGGCTGGGATAAAGGAACCAATTAATTAGAGACTGATTCCAATGGTACAGGCCAGAGGTAATGAAGTTGTTGGCAAGGGAAGGAAGATAAGGGCCAAATGCGAGAGGTATAATTAACAGAGACAGCAATCGATAGACTTGACAACCGATTGGACGTGGGGAGGGGAAGGAGAACTACAAGTGAAGGCAGATGATAAAGGGGAACGAGCTCTGACACTGAAGACAAAGGACTTGGATTCCAATCTGGTCTTCGATGCTTTCCAGTGTGATCTTGGAGAAGTCACTGGACACCGTCCCACCTCAGTTTCCCTTATTGACGAAATGAGGATTAGACTACTGGCCCTTAAGGTCCCATCACATGGGAGTTGTGTAATAAGTCCAAGTTTATCTGGAGCAGGAGAGAAGGTGCTAGGGGGGGATTGGGAGCAGCCTCATGAAGAGGGAGGATATAGAAGGGAGTTTCCAAGGAAGCAGAGTAGAGTCCCCACACAAGTGCCGAGGCAGATGGGACATCACCGGATGGCCTCTCCCTCCCGGCCGTTATCTGTGTCTGTCAATCTGCCTCTGGGTGTCTCTGTCCTGACTGGGAGAGCAATGGTGGGCAGGGGGCTGGAAGGGAAGACCCTGAGGTCAGGGTCAGGGTGACACACGCTTGATCTGGGAGAGCCAAAGCTGAGGTCACTTCCTGGGGGGAAACAGAGCCAGAGAGAGACCTGAGTCACCCCCTCTCACCACACCCTACCTGATACCTACCCACCTGGGTTTGGAGTCTCGGCTCCTTGTAACTTTCTCCTTTCTGTCAAAGTGGAAGTTTCTCCCTCTTAAAAACTGCCATATTAGGTACAAAGGTCCTTCGGGCCAGGAATAGTTTTGAGTGGGTGGGGTGGAGCTGGCCCCGCCCAGTGTGACTCAGTCATGCATCCAGGATCCCAGAGGCTGAGGGGGGGGGGGGGCACTTGGTGCTGTTCCTGACTCAGCTGGGACTGTGGGTCCACAGAGACACAGGTGGAGACAGGTGGAGAGACACGGACAGAAAGACAGACAGACGCAAGGGAAATAGACTGAGAGATGCAGGGAGGGACACTGAGAAACGGGGGGGGGGGGAGAAATAGAAAGAAAAAATGATCATAGACACTGAGATATGGAGAGCTAGCCTGAGATACATAAACAAAGGAAGAGAGGAGCATGGGAATAGGTACCGGTTAAGCACTTCACAAATATTGTCTCACTTAATACTTGGTCCCCTATCTGCAAGGTTCAAAGTAGGTCTTTTATTACTCCCATTTTACAGCTGATAAAACCGAGGCAAACAGGACCACACAGCTTGGAAGTGGTTGAGGCTAGATTTGAACTCAGGTCTTCCTGATTTCAGACCCAGCACCCTATCCACTACACTGCCTAACAGATAATTAAGAAATACTATGGCAGGTGGTAAGAACGAGTCTCTCCAAATGGAAGAGAAAGTGAGAGACATGGAGGGAAAGACAAGGAGAGGAGAGAGAGACACACAAGTTAGACTGGGAGACAGAGAGACAGAGACACGAGGGTGGAGACAGACAGACAGACGTGGGAAGACAGAGACAGTGAAAAAGCAGATTGAGACAGTCGGAAATCCAAGGAAAGACAGGTACGAGTGCAGACAGATGGAGAAAGAAGCGCAAGAGGGGGGAGAAAACAGGCGAAAAAAAGCGCACAAGGGAGGGGGGACAGGCTAAAAGAAGCGCACAAGCGGGGGGCAGGCTAAAAGAAGCGCACAAGGGGGGGCAGGCGAAAAGAAGCGCACATGGGGGGGCAGGCGAAAAGAAGTGCACAGGGGGGAACAGGCTAAAAGAAATGCGCAAGGGGGGGAGAAAACAGGCGAAAAGAAGCGCATGAGAGGAGAGCAGGTGAAAAGAAGCGCACAAGGGGGGGCAGGCTAAAAGAAGTGCCCAGGGGGGGAACAGGCTAAAAGAAGAGCACAAGGGGGGACAGGCGAAAAGAAGCGCACAAGGGGGGGAACAGGCGAAAAGAAGCGCACAAGGGGGGACAGGCTAAAAGAAGCGCACGAGAGGGGGGCAGACGAAAAGAAGCACACAAGGGGGGGAACAGGCTAAAAGAAGCGCACAAGGGGCGAAAAGAGGGGAGAAGAACTCCTGGGAGATAACGGGACGCTGAGTGGTAGGGAGAGGGGCGCAGGCAGACACGGTCTGAAATCGAGGTCCCTTGGGCGAGCCTGGGCCCCAGGGGACGCGGCCATGGCGTCGAGGGCCGGCGGATGGAGCTCGGCCGAAACAGACAGCCGACTTGGAGGGAGCCAGGCGCGGGGGGCGGGGAGGGGGAGTTCGGGGAGGAGCGCCCTACCCAGTGTGGGGAAACCTCCCTCAAGGGGTGGGAACAAAGCACTCTAGCTCAGCCCCAGCCCGGCTGGGGAGACAGAGCGTTGGCAGGTTACTGGACATGAGGGCGCTGACCCTGTGTCTCCTGCTGCTGGCTTCAGCCCGGGCTCCAGGTAGGTGACCCAGAGGATTCTGGGAAGGGGATTCTGGAGTTTCTGGAAAAAGCGGAAAAGTCAGGCAGGGAGAAAAAAGAGCTTTCTTCGTTATTCTTCTGAGGGAGGCCCAAGGGAGACCGAAACGTATGAAGAAACAAAATGTGGGAGAGAAAGGGGAAGAGGGGCAAGTCATTGGGGGCAAGGATCCCCTCATTCGGGGTCCCGTTTCCTCATTTGGAAAATTAAGGGGATCCTAGATGTGGGGATGGGGGGGCTGTCAGCCAGCTAATGCAACCCCGTTATTTTTAAAATGAGGAAACTGAGTCACAGGGAGGGAAGGGGCTTGTCTGGGTCGTCCCAGGAGTGGCTTTCGAGCTCGGGCAGATTCTGACGGACTCAGAGAAATCCGGCTGTCGGGGACCCTTTGGGGGGGACAGAGAGGAGGATGGGATAGGAAGCGGTCAGCCCTGCGGCCGTGGTTGGTGGGCAAGCGCCGAGCCTCGAGGGGGGCTGAGACGGGAGGGGTCCGAGAGGGTGTGGGAGGGATCGGACGCCTTGGGCACTTCAGAAGGGGGATCCTCCCCGCCCTCCCCACATTCAAGTCAGACTCGGGGTTGGGAAAGCCGAGGTAGAGGAACTTAGTCAAGCTGGGGGAGGGGGGGAGTGCGGGAAGGAAGCAGGCCCCGGGGGATGAGTAACCCAAGGGAAGCGCAGCTAGGGATATGAGTAAAACACGAAAGGGGGTCCACTGGGGGGGGAGGGGATCGGGGCCGGAGAAGGCGGCCAGGATCCAGAGGTGGGGGTTGGGAACACACAGGGATAGGACACTGGCTGGGGGGACTCTGGGGGGAGGGGGCTGGCATAGGGCCTGGGGGGTGGGGTCTAGGAGGGGACAGAGCTCGAGTGAGGGGTGCTGAGGGCAGGGCAGGGAAAGAACACAGGTGAGAAGCCACTGAGGGGCACGAGTGGGGCGAGGCAGGGGGGAGGGGAGGGGAGACAGCGGGACGGCAGGGATGGAGATCCGGAGTGAGGGAGAGACTTCGAGGGAGGCAGGGATAAAGGTCCAGACTGGCGGAGAGGGGTAGGGAGAACGTGGGAGGGTGGGGGCGGAGACCGGCCCGAGCACCTCTCTCAGGACCCGCTTCCGTGTCCCCCCAGTTTGCTCGGGCTTGAGCTGCTACCACTGCGAGAGTCACGGGCCGTGCACGATCGAGGAGTGCCTCCCCGGGCAGGAGCTGTGCCGAACCACCGTGTACCGTAACCGCTGGAAAGGTGAGAGCTCGGACCCGCGTCCAGCTGCCCTCTTTCCTCCCTCTAGGGGGATGGGCAGGGCAAGCACTTGTCTCTAGAAGGCCCCTGTGAAGCAGACAAAGGTGTGAGTGGACGGTCCCCTCTAATCACTCCATTTGACACACTGGGAAACTGAGAAACTCCCAGAGACCTCCTTTCCAGGATCCCCGAACCTCCCCGAGATTACACAGTCACTTAGAGACCGAATGTCAAAGGCCTTGAACGCAGAATCCAGTTACCCTGCAAAGCCCATAGGAGGTGGGAGCAGGGGGAGCCAGGCTGAAGACCAGCTCAATTTGGACCAATCCGTGGGCTTCGTTTTGTGACAAGGAATCCCTAAAAGGAGCCGGGAAGGTCTCCTTTGGGACCTGAGCTAAGTGTCCCAAGGGAACCTCCTTTGAGGGCAGGACAGAAGCCTTATCTCTACCTGATCTCCCGGAACTTTGGCCTCCCGATAAAATAATCCCCCCACGTGGACCCTGGAAGCCCTGGGAGATCATCCCTCCCACCTCTCCCTTACTGGGGAGGCCCAAGGAGAGTTTTTGCCAAATGTCACCCAGCAAGGCCCTGGAGGAGCTAGAATTGGAACCCTCCTGCTCACGGTTCCTGGCCAAACTGCTCCCCCCCCCCCATGTACCTTGGTCCAGCCTCTTCCCTGCAAGCTGACTCCATCACTGACTTTATTCTCTCCCCCTCTCCTAGCTTCTTCCCTTTGGTCTGTAAACCTCAGGTTACAGAATCATAGCAGATCTGAGCTAGAAGACCTGTAGTCTCAGAGAAAGGAATGGACCCATCAATCACTCCCTGATGGGGAATTCGATTTAAGACGTTAAGGCCCTGGGGCAGCTGGGTGGCTCAGTGGATAGAGCACCAGCCCTTGGTCTCAGACACATAACACTTCCTGGCTGTGTGACCCTGGGCAAGTCACTTAATTTCAATTGCCTCAGGGAAAAAAAAAAAAAAGACTTTAAGGCCCACAAAGCATTTTACAAAAATCCCCCTTGAGTCTCCCAAGGCTCTTGGGAGGTGAGTGCTATGATCATCTCCATTTTACAGAGGAGGAAAAAGAGCCCTGGAGAGATTGAGTATCTTGCCCAAGATTACACAGCTGGAAAAAAATGAGACACAGAGGTTAAGTATCTTGCCCAAGATTCCACAGCTGGAAATTGTCCTTCATGGCCCTCCTGACTCAGTGTCCAGCACTCTATTGTGCCACCTAGTGTTCCTCAGCACAAAAAGAAAAAGAAAATGGAAGTAATTTCAGGGAGAACTCTAACAATGGGGAAGAGCAAACTTGAAGGCCACTGAGGGGTTTTAGGAGTCAGAGATGAGGGGCAATTCCAGGCTGGAGGGCAGCCAGTTTAGAAGGCACCCATAATTCCCATCTCCTCCAATCCTCCAAGCTGGGCTAGCAGAAACGTCTTATCTATTTCTTCTTTAGTGGTAGACCATCCTTCTTTCTACATACGACCACATAACTTCTGTTTTCTTTTCTTTCTTTCTTTTTTTTTTTTTTGCTTTTTGCTGAGGCAATTGGGGTTAAGTGACTTGACCAGGGTCACACAGCTAGGAAGTGTTAAGTGTCTGAGACCAGGGCTGGTGCTCTATCCACTGCTCCATCTAGCTGCCCATAACTTCTTTTTTCTATTTCAACCTCTTCATCTCCATGATAGAGATCTTGCTTCCCCTTTCATCTCTTAAAAAAAAAAAAAAAGAAGTCTTACTGTACAGTGCTAGCCGACACCTATTTTTCTATTTGGTTCCACCTTCCAGAGCCATACTGTCTTTCTTTCCAATCTACCAAACCTCAACATTATTCCTGACATTTGATTTCCTTCATAGAATCGCAAAAATTAAAAGGACCTACTCCTGAAAAAAAGATCCCTGAGAAACATCTGGGTCATCCCAACCTCCTTCCCCCATAATCCTCCGGACTCTGGGTCTTTCTCTGCTTCCCTTCTCCTCCTACCCTAATGATATCTCAGAATGTTTCTTCTCTTTCTTACCTCCTGATTCCTTCCCCATTGAAGTTTCTCAAAGCTTTCTAAATAGAACCTTAGACTTGTAGTCAAGAATACCTGAAATTGGATCTAGCCTCAAACACTTACTAGCTGTGTGACTCTGGGCAAGTCATTTGAGCTCTATTTTCTTTCTTTTTCTTTCTTTTTGCTGAAGCAATTGGGGTTAAGTGACTTGCCCAAGATCACAGCTAGGAAGTGTTAAGTGTCTGAGATCAGATTTGAACTCAGGTCCTCCTGACGTCAGGGCTGGTGCTCTATCCACTGAGCCACCTCGATGCCCCACTTGAGCTCTATTTACCAAAAAGAGAAGAAAAAAATAACCCCAGCACTTTCCTGTCTTCATACATCTTATTTCTCCACCATGTACTCTACAAAACAGTGATACCAGCTTCCTGGTTGTTCTTGGAACAAGCCATTCCTTCTGCTGACTTTCCACTGGCTGTCCTCCATGTCTGGAACTGCTCTGCCTCCTTACCTCCACTTCCTGCTTCCCTCAAAACTCAGCCAAAATCCTACCTTCTACAGGAGACCTTTCTAGATCTCTTATCCTCCCATCTCCCCCTGCCAACCCAGCGCTCCCTTCCATTTACAGCATCAAGATCTGCATGTACACAGTTGTAGGTTGTCTTTTCCTAATATACTAACAGCTCCTCCAGTGGAGAAGACTGAGTTTGGGTTTTTTCCCTGTCTTTGCACCTTTGGCACTTAGCACAGTGCCTTGCATACAGCAGGAGCTCAATAAATGCTTGTTGACTGATTGACTAACGATTGCCACCAGAGGCAGCCTGTCCTACTAAGGAGTGCCTTTTCAGTACAGGAGCTGAAGTCTCCTTCCTGGTCCTGCCCTTTGGGGTCTAACCCTTCTTCCACACGACAAGCCTCCCAACATTTGACCAAGTCTTCTCTTCTCCTGGCTAAATCTCCCCGGTCCATTAATCCTTCCAGTTCCATCTGATCCTCCTAAGTCAGGGACACAATGGTCCTTACCATCCTGTCCACCGGACACTTTCCAATGGCCTTGAATTGTCACGCTCAGAGCTGGACATGAATCCAAAACACGGCCTCAGTTAAGGGGGGGACCATCACCTCCCTCTTGGTGGAAGCCCAGCCTGTCCCACCCAGGATCCCCTTGGTTTTTGTGGCTGCCACGCCACACTAATGACTCATCCCGCCCTGGCAGTCACTACACCCCCCAGATGTCTGGCAGACCAAAGTCTGTCTGACCAAGCTTCTCCATCTTAAACTTTGCTGATTTTTGGGTCTCTGCTTCTAACCCTTCACGTCTATTTCTGCTAAATGCCGGAGAGTTAGTTAGCTTTGGCCCCGTATCCATGGATACGGGATTGAAGGTGACCCTCCTCATTTTAAAAATAAAGGCACAGATTGGGAAGTGACTTGGCCAAGATTTAAACCCACTTCATCTGTTGCCAAATCTACTACTGTTCCCACCATATCACTGGGACCATAGAGGTCATTGGAGAGCCTGTCATTGAGATGATGGGTTCTGGGCAGTGGAAGGAGCACAGAGACTGGAGTCTGGAGTTCAAATCCTGCCTCAGACCCTTTCTAATGGTGTGAGCTTGGAAAAGTCACTTTAGCTCTGTCTACTTCATTTTCTGCATCTGTAAAATGGGGATATCAGTGGCCCTTACCTCCCAGAGGTGAGGAATAAATGAGATAATATGGGTAAAGTGCTATCTAGCTGCTGGCCATAATTATGCATCATATTAGCATTGTGCTGTTAGCATGAACATGTTATATGTATTTTTATTCAAGTGTAGCCAGGGTGTCAGGGGGCTTCTGATTTGCTGCAATGAGTAACCTTGGAGAGACACCCTTGGAACATGTCCCTTGGTGGAAGGACATGGGAAAAAATCAGAGGAGTCCCTCCACTCCCAACACTACATAAGAGAACATACTAAAGAGCACAGAGCCAAGGACAGATCGCTGGGACCTTCCCCTGGAGATCTTTTAATGAGTGGACACCTAACCATTAATGGCAAGTCACTGGGCCACTTAAAGGTTCCAATTCAGCTCAGTTGTATCTTTCTGCAAGATTAACTGCCTCTAAGGGGAGTTTCGGACCTTTCCCTTCCCAAGCTAACCCTCCTCATCCCCCTGCTTCCCAGTTCCCAACAAATAGAGGTTGTCCACCGTTGATAGGACGATGCTTTCCACATTTGGAGTTTCCCAGGGTCCTAGATAGGTCTCTGGGACCTTCCCTTGGGGAAGGGGGATGACCATCTGCCTTGCCCCAGCTCCCAAGGGTCCTCTGGGTCTTACATCTGTCTTCCTACTTCTCAAAATAAAACTTCACTTTTCCATCTGCCTTGACCCAAACTTGTTACACAAGCCCCCTTACATAATTTATCTCCCTCCCTTAGAAGATAAACACTTCAGAGCAGGAAGTGGCTCATTTTCCTATGTGGATCCCAAGCCCTTAACCCAGTCAATTTAGTCAATCCTGTTATTAAAAAGTTATTCCAACCTAGGTGAGCTATCCTTAATCCATTCCTTTAACTTCTCAGTTTGGGAACGTTGTCAAAGAGGGCAATCAAGTCAGCCTCAAAGTGACTTCCCAGTTTGGTGGAAACCACCCCTCGAATGACTGGTTTTTCCTACATTTTCCATAGCTCTCTCTTTCATTATACATTCTAGGATCAGAGTCGGTCAAAATCTTGGGATGATTTTTGCCCTTTTCTCCACCCATCCACTATTCTGTTGAGTTAATTATGTAAAAGCTATAGCTCATCTCAGCTAGGGAACTCGGTTTCCTCAGGGCTAGCTAGTTTCTCTCTTCCTTCTTCCTTATTTTTCTTGGGCACAAACTTTTATTTTCAATCTGTCCTTTATAGTCCAGAAGGGATGTTCCTTAATAAAGAAAACGGGCAAAATCCAAGCAGCCCTACTTGCATTCTATTGTTAGTTATCAGGACCCCATCCATCCTGGACAGCGGTCCTCCTATTTGTTCTTTAATATTTATCCTTCCCTGCCATATAGTTCCCTTCCCCATTTTATTTTATTTTTCAATGAATGAGTATTTATTTTTCCCCTTCCTACCATCCTTGAAATAAAAAAAACCTCTTATAACAAATATTAATAAATTAACAAAAACAAATTTCTGCATTGTCCATACCAGCTAAATGTGTCTCTTTTCTGCATCTTGAACCCGTTATCTCTCTGATAGGAACTAGATTATCACCTTCATCAACAATGAGTCATGGTTTCTCATTATGTTAATTAGAATTTCAAAATCTTTCAAAGCTCTTTGGTTCTTACCATGTTGTTATTTAGCAATTGTTCCCTGGTTCTGCTCCTTTCACCTTTCATAAATACATAGAAACCTTCCCAGGATTCTTAGTCCCCATAACCACACCCAACCAACCACCTTTCTTACCTACTTCCCTTCATTCTGAGCATTAGCAGCCCTGGCAAGATTCTCAGAAGGGAAGCGCCGACCACTGTTCTTCTCCTCTTCTTTTTTTATTGTTTTCTATGAACTTTTTAAATAGATATTTCTTTATGAATTCTGTCAGGAGAGAAAAATCAGAACAAAAGGGAAAACTCGCAGGAGAGGAAAGAAGTGAACCATCTCCATAGTTCTTTTTCTGGATGCAGATGGCGTATTCTGCCCAAAGTCTACTGGAATCGCCTTCTTCTTCCCATCTTTGTCTTCCGACTCATTCTAGGGATAAATGTCCATATTCCTAGAAATCCAAGAAATCAACTTCCCCATGGACAGTCTATCTCTCTCCCCTTTTCCACAGGATTCTACATTTCCATTTGTCCTTCCCTTTCTCCTTATGTCTTGACTTCCCACTGTCCTGGCTCAGGTCACTTGTTCCCTTTGCCCATCAAACCTTGGGTGAAGGGCAGAGTTGATGCCCCATAATGGCCCATAATGGGGAGATGTGAGCTAAGACCCATCTTAATAAGCTAGCTTGACTCCCTTTTCCCTCTAGGCCCCGGTTCTCACCCTTGACCCCCACATACATTCATGCTTCTTTTCTCCCCAATAACCAGACTTGGTTTCAACAAATGTTTATCGGGCATTTCTACTGTGGACAGAACCCACGCTCAGGACTGGGAGGGAACACCTCCCCAGCCCTCATAAGACTCACAGTCCGGGCCGGGGAGGGGACATTTATTTATTCAGTCCACAGATGAAACCCTGCTGTGAGCTGAGACTTGTGTCAGCTCTGAAGAAGACACTCAAGCCAGGAAAAATACAGCCCCCTGCCTTGTGTCTAGTAGGAGGATAAGCCATTCATTCAAATGGGGGTGCAGGGGCTGGAGTTCAAATCTGGCCTCAGACGCTTCCCAGGTGGGAGACCCTGACATCTAAAAATGAGCAATATAATAGCAGCTCCCTCCAGAGATGTGAGGAAATGTTGGGGAAGCGCTTTGCCAGACTTAGAGTGCCATATTTGTTATTGCTAGCTTACTGCTATTTATTAATCCCCTACTGTGTGCAGAGCCCTGCCCTCATGAAGCTTCCAATCAGAGAAGTTCAAAGCGGAGGATGGCAAGCCTTGGGGCCTCTGGGTGAGCTACCAGGAGGAGACCGAGGAAGGGCTTACATGTCTCCCTGCCTGTATTTTTCTCCCCAGAAAGCCAAGACCACCTAGAAGTGGTGGTGAGAGGCTGTGCTGAGATGGGGAAAGAGAACAGCTCCATGTCCTACCGAACCAGCCAGGAGGTGGTCATGCTGAAGGAGTACGTGTGTGACTTTGACCTCTGCAACGAACTGGAAACCTGTGAGTGGGAGCCTGGTCGGCCGGCCCAGAGCCACTGAGAAGGCAGGGTCAGCATGGGAGAGTGCCAGAACTGGGAGAGAGTTTAGAACCCAGAACGCAGATTGCAGTGACTGGGAGGGAACCTAGAGGCTGACAGAGCTGAGAGGGACTCTAGAGTGTGGAAGGGCAGGACTGGGGAAGGAACATAGAACATAGAACATAAATGGTCAGAACTGAGAAGAACCTTAGAACTTAGAAAGCCTGTTCTGGAAAGGATCTGAGAAAAAAAATGTAAGTGTTTAAAGTTGGAAAGAATCTTAAAATATGGAATGGCAGAACTGGGAAGGAGCATAGAACATGGAATGGCAGGACCTAGAATACAGGTGAAAGAGACCAAAGGATGGAGAAATCAGGCAAGGAAGTTACAAAACCTAAAAATTCAGAATGACAAAAGTTCTCTTGCTGCAGCTTCCGGGTGAGAGATGTCAGAGTAGGTTCCCCCTCTTTCTCTTCTCCCTCCTCTCCTCCTTCTTCTTCTTCTTTCTTCTCCTTCTCCTTCTTCTTTGTCTCTCTCCTCCTTCTCCCTGTCCCTCTCCCTTCTTTTTTTTTTGTTCACACTCATATACCATAATTTATTCAGTTATTCTCCAATTGATGAGCATCCATTCTGTTTCCAGTTTCTAGCCACTACAAAAAGGGCTACCACAAACATTCTTTCACATGTGGTTCCATTTCCTTCCTTGAAGATCTCTTTGGGATATAGGGCCAGTAGAAACACTGCTGGGTCAAAGGGTATGCACAGTTTGATAACTTTTTGAGCATAGTTCCAAATTGCTCTCCAGAATGGTTGGATCCATTCACAGTTCCACCAACAATGTATCAGTGTCCCAGTTTTCCCACATCCCTTCCAATATTCGTTATTATCTTTTCATATCATCTCAGCCAATCTGAGATGTGTATAGTGTTATCTTAGAATTATCTTAATTTACATTTCTCTGATCAATAACGATTTAGACCATCTTTTCATATGAATAAAAATGGTTACAATTTCTTCATCTGAAAATTGTCTGTTCATGTCCTTTGACCATTTATTAATTGGAGAATGGCTTGAATTCTTATAAATTTGAATCAATTTTTTATTCTAGAAATGAGGCCTTTATCAGAATGCTTGAATGTAAAAAAAATGTTTTCCCAGTTTGTTGCTTCCCTTCTGCATTACTTTTGTTTGTAAAAAAAAAAAAACTTTTTAATTTAGGATAATCAAAATTATCTATTTGGTGATCAGTGATGATCTCCAGTTCTTGTTTGGCCACAGATTTCTTTCTCCTCCACACATCTGAGAGGTAAACTATCTTACGTTCTTCTAATTTGTTTATAATATCATTCTTTATATCTAAATCATGAACCCATTTCGATCTTATCTTGGTATAGTGTTAGGTGTGGATCAGTATCTAGTTTCTGCTATGCTAGTTTCCCATTTTCCCAGCAGTTTTTGTCAAATAGTGAGTTCTTATTACAGAAGCTTGGCTCTTCAGGTTTGCCAAACACCAGATTAATATAGTCATTGACTATTTTGTCCTGTGAACCTAACCTATTCCACTGATTGACTACTGTATTTTTTTTAGCCAGCATCAAATGGTTTTGATAACCACTGCTTTATAATATAGTTTTAGATCTGGTACAGCTTGGCCACCTTCATTTGCAATTTTTTCCTTAATTCCTTTGAAATTCTTGACCTTTTGTTCTTCCAGATTGTTATTACTCTTTCTAGATCTGTAAAATAATTTCTTAGGAGTTTTATTGGTATGGCACTAAATAAGTAGATTAATTTAGGTAGTATTGACATTTTTATTATATTTGCTTGGCCTGCCCAAGAGTACTTGATCGTTTTCCAATTGTTTAGATTTGACTTTTTTTGTATAGAAAGTGTTTTGTAGTTGTGTTCATATAGTTCCTGAATTTCCATTGACAGGTAGACTCTAAAATATTTTATGTTATTAAATAGAATTTCTCCTTATATCTCTTTTCCTTAGACTTTGTTGACAATATATAAAAATACTGATGATTTTTGTGGATTTATTTTGTATCGTGCAATTTTACTAAAGTTGTGAATTGTTTTTAGTAGCCTTTTAGTTGATTCTTTAGGGTTATCTAAGTATACCATCATATCATCTGCAAAGAGTGATGATTTGGTTTCCTCATTTTCTAATCTAATTCCTTTAATCTCTTTTTTTCTGTTATTGCCAAAGCCAGCATTTTTAATATAATATTGAATAGTAATGGTGATAGTGGGCCAACTTGTTTCATCTCTGATCTTATTAGGAATGGTTCCAGTTTATCCCCATTACATATGATGCTTGCTGATAATTTCAAAAAGATGCTACTATTTCAAGGAAAAGTCCATTTATTCCTGTACTCACTAGCATTCTTAATAGGAATGGATGCTGGATCTTATCAAATGCTTTTTCTGTATCTGTTGAGATAATCATATTGTTTTTGTTAATTTGGTAATGGATATAGTCAATTATGCTAATATTTTTCCTAATATTGAATCAGCCCTGCATTCTCTGTATAAATCCTAGTTGGTCATGGTGTATTATCCTGGGGATAATTTTCTGTAATCTTTTTGCTGATATTTTATTTAAGATTTTTGCATCAAAAATAAATTGAAAGCAGGGCCACTATATGGCACAGTGGATAAAGCACCATAGACACATACTACTTCCTAGCTGTGTGACTCTGGGCAAGTCACTTAACCCCAATTGCCTTAGCAAATAATAATAATAACAATAATAATAATAATAATAATTTGAAGCTATCAGTTCAAGGCCCCTTTTCAGGGACTCATTATATTAATGCTAAACTTAATGTGGACACCATATTGGTTTAGCCCATTATAGCTCAAAAAACCTGAGCTCAAGACATTAGTCAGTCTCAGCTTTCCTGGTAGCTGAGATTACAAACCTATGTTATCACTCCTGGCTTATTGCATTATTTTTACTTCATATGTTACAAAAGATAGTCTACTTGTTTTACTTATCCTAGGCCAATAAATTGCATTTACCTTGATCTTCCTCTATTGTCAATAGGCTTCTACTCCTTCCCTCATGTGATTCTCAAGTGTCACTCCACACTTTTCTCACCTCTCTGCAAGGAGAGTTTAGCCACAAGACTGGTTCCCCTTTTTATGTTTCTCTTGTGTTCTGTGTTTGTAGATCAAATTTTTTGTTCAGTTCTGGTCTTTTCAGTAGAAATAGGTGAAATTCTCCTATATCATTGAAAGACCATCTTCTTCCCTGGAAGATAATGCTCATTCTAGCTGGGTAACTTATTCTTGGCTGTAATCCAAGTTCCTTTGCCCTTCGGAATATCTGATTCCAGGCCCTTCGATCCTTCAAAGTAGAAGCTGCTAGGTCCTGTGTGATCCTAATTGTAGCTCCCCGATATTTAAATTGTTTCTTTCTGGCTTCTTGTAATATCTTTTCCTTGGTATGATAGTTCTGGAATTTAGCCACGATATTTCTGGGGGACTTAATTTTTGGGTTTCTTTCAGGAGGTGATCGGTGGATTGTTTCAAGGAGTATTTTGCCTTCTGGGTATAAAATATCAGGGCAGCCTCTCCCTTCTTCTTCTTCTTCTTCTTCTTCTTCTTCTTCTTCTTCTTCTTCTTCTTCTTCTTCTTCTTCTTCTTTTTTCTTCTCCTTCTCCTTCTTCTTTGTCTCTCTCCTTCTCCTTCTCCC
>JAJPUD010021240.1:0-23365 GCA_023553655.1 Myrmecobius fasciatus | reverse complement strand
ATGACAGGAAAAGATAACGATGAATGTTGGAGGGGCTGTGGGAAAACAGGGACACTAATACATTGTTGGTGGAACTGTGAACGGATCCAACCATTCTGGAGAGCAATTTGGAGCTACACTCAAAAAGTTATCAAACTATGCATACCCTTTGACCCAGCAGTGTTTCTACTGGGCCTGCACCCCAAAGAGATCTTAGAGGAGGGAAAGGGACCCACATGTGCAAGAATGTTTGTAGCAGCCCTTTTTTTGTAGTGGTTAGAACCTGGAAACTGAAGGGATGCCCATCAATTGGAGAGTGGCTGAAGAAATTATGGTATATGAATATTATGGAATATTATTGCTCTGTAAGAAATGACCAGCAGGACGATTTCAGAGAGGCCTGGAGAGACTTGCATGAACTGTTGCTGAGTGAAATGAGTAGAACCAGGAAATCATTATACACAGCAACAACAATATTACATGATGATCAATTCTGATGGACATGGCTCTCTGCAACAAAGAATTGATTCAAACCAGTTCCAATTGTTAACTGAAGAAAACCATATACACCCAGAGAGAGGGATATGAAGTATGGACCACAACATAATATTTTCATGATCTCTATTGATGTTTGCTTGCATTGTGTGGCCTTTCTGTGATTTTCTTTTTTTTTCTTGTAGATAGGATTTTTCTTGCACAACTTGTCAAGTATTTCAATATTATTGACATGTAGTGGACTTCCTGCCATCTAGGGGAGGGAGGGGACTGGGGGAAAATTTATAATAGAAAGCTTTTTAAAGATCAATGCTGGGGAACTACCCATACATATGTTATACAAATACAAAGCTTTAATAAAACAAAACAAAACAAAAAAAAACAATAACATTATCATTAGAGAGGTCAGTCCAAAAATGAACATATAAACTGAAGGAAAGACGGGTGTTAGTCAGAAGGAAAGCTGATTTTTTTTTTCATTTCATCAAATTAATTGAGTGAGATTGTTGAGCAAAGAGAGTACCTGTCCTCAACAGGAAAGACGGGAATGTTTTTGTTCTTTTGTTGTTGTTGTTGTTGTTATTCCAAAGGGATTTACTTTCCATAAAGTATTTGATCATACCAAATTAGAGAAAGAAAGGGAAATGAGTATGGTATAGTATAATGAAGAGAGTGCTAGATTTGGAAGGGCATGGTGTTGCAGGACCTAGTAGTGTGGCATATTATAAAGTTCATAAGTTTTGAAATCAGAGGATCTGAATTGAAATTCCAGCTTCATAATTTACTATGTCTCTTTAAGAAAGTCAGTACATTTTTCTAGATCCCAAATTCCATAATTATAAAATGAAGGGGCTGAACTAGATGATATCTGAGGTTCCTTCCAGCCAAGAAAAAAAATATATGTTCTATTGATCTTACAAACAGAAAAGGGAAATTGAGTGAAGTGGGCTGAGAGGAAAAAAGGAAAAAGTTAACTAAGGATCATCACTTTCAAATGCTTTTAGCTTAACCAACCTGAAAATCTATGAATGTTACAATAGTAAAACTAGGGACTTTGTGAATAATTCACACGGATTCCTTTCTGTTTCTTTATTTCTCAATTAGGAACACTTTCTATTCACCTTTACAGTGCAGACACTCAGTTCCTAGCAGCAAATGAAATGGTAAACTGTGGCAATGGGCCTTTTGAAACCAAAAGAAAAGACTGTCACTCTCAAACTACCAGCTATTTCCTTTTGAATACAAACATACTATTTCAGGTAATTCATTTAGCTTTTTCTAAAGGCACCTTGTATAACCTTGCAAGTGGAGATTTGTAATGTGGCAGGCTGTTATCAGACAGCTAACATATTCTTCCTCAGCTGGATCTAAAACAACATCATTCTGAGGGTCTATGCATTTAGAAACCCTTTTGGGAAAGGCCTCTTAAGATCAGTTTCATGTTCACTTATTCACTTCCCCCTTTCAATTTTCTCAGGAGGATGAGGCATGAAGTATTATTTACCTTCTGGAAAAGAAAGTCATCCCTCATTTTCCTTAAAGACACACACACACACACACACACACACACACACACACACACACAAACATTCACATCATGGGATATCCATTATCTGTCTCCCACATTGCTCATATAAGTTAGACTTGATTTCATTGAAGTTATACAAAAGAAAAGGAAACGGGATAACTAGATATGCCTCCCTAATTTAATTTCACTAACCAGGGCTTTATTTAAATTAATAAGTAAACCTTAATATATGCCCTTTTAATGCTAATTTTAATCTAGAACTAAAGGAAACACTTCCTTACTTAAATACTTCATTAAAAAGTCTTTAAAATTATGGTAAGTTTTTATGAAATGATGCAGAACTATGGATTATTAATGTAGAACTTTAGTATAAATACAGTGACTAGTACAATGTAAATAGAAAGAATAACAACAAAACAATTGAAACCACATGCTTCAAGAGTGGGCCCAAATAGGAAGGAAGAGAGTATCTCTACATCTTTTTGGGGGAAATTTATTAAATTAAGAGTGTGAAATGATGTACATTACGTTATTTTTGCAATTTTTTTCTGTTTTTTTTTCTTTTTCAATCTTTATTACAAAACAAGACTTATTGAGTGAGAGAAAGAAAGAAAACTTGGATTTGGAACTATAGGTAATATAAAACCAAAATATAGAAATAAAACATATTTAAAGTTATGTTGAAGGTCACATAAGTGGTACAGTAAATAGGTTGTTCTCCAGTTTTTACTGTCATCTTTTCCACTGAAGAAGATAAGTCATAATTACTCCAAAGGTATTTCTGATTTTCCAAATTTTGGACCTGGCAATTCTTCTCTGATGCCCAATAATAGCATGATAACAAGATAAAATGGCCTCACAACATAGATTTATTTTTCAGAATTTCTACTGCAATGGCAAATGAATTTTTTTTGACTATGTTGTTATATCATTGTAAATATGCTTTTTGTGGAAGGAGCTGTGAATGTAAGTTTGTACATAGGGAGGGAAAGAAAGAATATCTGAAAGATGCCATAGTAGAAACACCATGAATGAAGAGAACACCAATTCATGTTTCCTTCTCATAAGGTAGTGATAAAAATAATTAATTTAATGAGTTTTAGTTTGTGTTGATTATTTAGGTATATGTGTTTATTAAATATCTCCAATATTTCAGACACTGACATGTGCCCTAGAGATGAAGATACAAAGGTGAGAGAGTAACTGCTTTAAAATAATTTATAATATATCAATAGGATACAATGTTGGATATATAAATATAGGATATGTACAAAGTTTAAGAAGTGACTTTAGTAATGGAGGCACTAGAAATAACAGTAATATAGACAGACTTCTTCTCCAAGATAGTTGAGACTTGAAAAAAGTTCAAGTTACATGAGGCAGAGGTGAGAAAGGAAGGAATTTCAATCATGACAAACTATGAAAATCAGGGTTGTAGAAGGATACCTTACGAAAATAAATTTAAAAAAAAAATCAGTCCACCTAAAATGTAAAGCATCTTAGAAGTAATAATGTGTAAAATAGTTTATAATGTGCACCTCTACTGCAATCTCTCTGTGAAAGGCTTTGGATAATCACTGATAATCTTGAGAAAAGTAATGACATAATTAGTTCTGTGCTTGGGAAATAAGAATTTTGAGCTAAACAATGGATTAGATAAATGAGACTAAACAGATGGAGAACAATTAAGAGACCACTACAATAATCCAGGTAAGAGGAAAGGTGAGTATGTGCTAAGATCCTTGTACTATGACTTGAGGGGAAAAGAAGGATAAGGGATACATTGTTACTAACAAGATTTACAATTGATTAAATATGAAGAGGAAATGAAAGTAGACAAAAGGATGATTCCAGTGTTATCCTAGGAGACTAGAAGAATTATAGTATCTTCCATGGATTTAGGACAATTAGAAGTAAGAGATGGAAATAAAATAAAAAAATATTTTGCATATGTTGAATTTGAGAGCTATTGATAGAATATCCAGGAAAAGATTTTAGTAGGCTAATTGAGGATATAGAATTAGAACTCAGGCAACAGAAAAGACTAGTTCTATAGACTTGTGAATTATGTGTATTAGAAGATAGTTGGATTATGTGAAAATTCTCATATTATAACAAGTCTAATCATTATCTCGCCTGAATAAACTTTGTATTATCTTATCCCAACTGAAAGTGTCAGCTATTTGAGGACAGAGATTATTTCATTTTTGTCTTGGAATTTCTACCACTTAAAACAGTATCTTTAACGTTATAGACTTTAAAAAAGTGGAATTGAATAAACTTTTTCATGTTAATTTAG
The DNA here is from genome assembly GCA_023553655.1 of Myrmecobius fasciatus. NCBI lineage: Eukaryota > Metazoa > Chordata > Mammalia > Dasyuromorphia > Myrmecobiidae > Myrmecobius > Myrmecobius fasciatus. The sequence continues at coordinate 19,064 of JAJPUD010021240.1, read as the reverse complement.
TTTCATTTTATAGCTTATGTTGATCTGTGAATCATGATTCAGATATGCTTCCCTGAGGAATTCTGACTCAATGTTTAGTTATTGTTTTCCTGGAAGTATCAACTTTTTCTTTGAGGTAATTTAGGATAAATTCCTGAAATATACACAAACCGAGACAGAATTTCTAGTAATAAAAATAAGTTTGGCCATCAATAACTAACTGAAGAATTGAAAATATCACAAGAAGGAAGGATCCTCTTACAATCTTCTGATCCTATTCACTTCATCAAGGCAAAACTGGATATAAACTACCAGGGTTTATTATTATTATTATTATTATTGAGTTATTCTCCTCTTTGGGGCTGTAAAGAGGGAGGTAAATATGTGATTTTATTCATTTGAGGTAATTGGCATAGGAATAACTTTGTTGATGCAAATGAACCACTCATCTCAAGTTTATATCTTTAGCAAGTTATTGGAGTATTGAAGGATAAAGAAATCTGTCTTTGAGATTCTACTTAAAATCTTCCAGAGGTCCAATTTGATCATAGGTTGATTCAGAATTTGACCCTTAATTCAACTCTGCTTCTCTAAGGATTCTAGATACTCTTCATAATATTACAGGATCTTATCATCTTTACTCACAAATTCTTCATTTAACATAATTTAAATATTTCATATGGTCATTGAAAATGCTACTTTCCTTTTCCCAAATGTGCATACATGTGCACACACACACGTGCACACACACCCACGCAGAAAAATAAATTAAAAGTCATGAAAACTATACTTTTCATATGAAGTATTACTTTTCATGTGAAGTTCAGGAATACAATCGATATATACAATCTCCCAAGACAGCTGTCTTGTCAAATTTCAGTAGTGATACAGTGAACCATCTCTAGATAAGTTTGGAATCTTCCTTTTCTTTATTAGTGTTGACATGATTGATACATATTCACTTAAAAGTAGAATAGTGGTTTGACACTTGCACTTTAGGGATAAGTGCAAAGTCATCAGTCACTTACACCCTCAGGTGACTTCAGAAGCATCATGCCAAGGTTCTGTATTATAATAGTACTGACAATGCATGTAGCTCTGAAGATACAAGTAGATTATTCTTCAGATGCATAATTAGTGGTAGTGTCAATGAGTTGGCCATCAACAATGAATCTATTTTAGCTCAGTGTGGCAATGTCAATTCTATCTCTGAAAATTCTCTCTTTTTTTTTTCTTTTTGAACAGACATGCAAAAAGTAATTATGAGACCACACAGTCCACTATTGGTAATTATGTGCTCGGCATGGTCATAAAGAAAACAAAGCTAAATTTACTTCCTACTTTTTGTATGAAGCAAATAATATTTTTCTTTAGGCCATTCAGACAGAGCTACTCCTGATAACCAGAAAGGGGGGGCAGAGAAGGGAGAAAGAAAAGGAAGAAAGGAAGGAAGGGAGAGAGGGAGCAAGGGACAAGGAAGGCAAGATGGAAAGAAGGAATGAAGGAAGGAGAGAGGAAGGAAGGAAAGAAAGAAGGAAGGGAGGGAGGGAAAATAAAGGAAAGAAGGAAGGAAAAAAACACAGGAGGGAGGGGAGAGAGGAAGGAAGAAAGGAAGGAAGGGAGAAAGGAAGGAAAAGAAGGAGGGAAGGAGAGAGAGGGAAAGAAAGAGGGAAGGAAAGAAAGAAGGAAAAAGAAAAGAAGGGAAGGAAGGAGGGTGGATGAGAGTGAAGAAAGGAATAATAAAGAAAAATTACACTTAGAAGTTGTTTTTCATGCAATCATTTTTTCATATATTGAAATTATTTTTGATGATTGATATGTTCAAAATAAAGAAAAGAAAAATTAATTTTTAAAATCCCACAATGTATTTCTAATAAAATGAAGTGTTTTTTTTTATTTTCCTTAACTGTTTAAATTATTAACTTATAGAAGATAATAATTGTTGCTTCATCAAAAGCCATTCCCTATGGGAAGATTAGTGCTAAGGATAAGTATATGAATTTGTTTAGACAATATTGAGATCATGGGTATATTGCTCTAAGAACTCTTCTGCACTTGGACAATTCACCAGCACTTATTCTAAAAGGAGAATTCTGCCCAAGATTGCAGACAGAGGAAATGCATGTTCCCAAAAGGAAAACAAACATAAAAAGAATATTCTACATCTCACTAAGTCTTTTTTCCAGTCGAAAACTGGAAAGACCTCTCTACTGTTCAACAACTAAATAATAAGAGAAATAATAATTGTGTTCTTTGCTCCTAATTAGAAATTCCAGACTAAACTTGTGTCACTACCACTCAGCAACTTGTCTTGCTTTGAGCTTCATGTGATGACATATGATGACATCACCAAGTCCATTATCATGATTTCATTCATATACCATCCTCCAGTTAACTCCTTAGTTTACAATCTTCTGACTCTCCAAATGCACTGCCTTCCAAATTGGGGACTTTACCATACCCCTTATAAACCTTCAGAATACTGATCTTCTACTTCATCAACTGTATCTTCTCTGCTCTATTCTTGTTCTCTTGGATGTTGCTAGGGGAATTCATAACCATGACAACTGTGTTAACAAGAAAATGATGTTATCTAATCTCAACTGGACCCTTACTGATGCAGGCAACCTCTTTATTCTTCCCGGATTGACCCTTTACCTTCCTATAAAGAAAACTAATATTTGCTTCACACAAAAAGTAGGAAGTACTAAGCTACTTCTCACAGGAGCTATTTCAAACCTTCTTTTCTCACTTCAACCCCCTGAACTAACTACTTCCCCATCTCTGTTAGATATTGGTCTCATCTTCTATTTTACTGAGGAAATGTAGACATCTGTGATTAATTCTAACTCCTTCTTCATTTTACTCTATAAAATCCACTGCATCATTTCTTATTTTATCTGATGTTGCTGAAATCTTTGAAAAGAAATAGTCTTTTTTCTTTTCTAGACCTACTCCTCTCTTACTAATGTTCTTAAACACATCTCTTGTTTTATTTTATTGGAACTTACCCTTCACTCACCCTCTTTTGCTTTTTTTTGTCTTCATCTCTTTCATGTTCATTGGTTATTGTTCCTTCTTTGTTCCCTATGGAAGGTTTTCCTCCTCTTCATGATCAGTAACTATATATGCTATTGTCATTTTTAAAGCAATAAATCTATATTTCTTTTCCTTACTACAGTAAAACTTCTGAAGTTGATTTTGATTATTGGTTCCATTTCATACCTCCCAACTTATCTTTCTGCTCCTTTGTAAAATAACTTCCAATACTTTAACTATACTTAATCTGTTTTCTTCTAACTTTTCAGTGATAAGGAACTATATGGGAGTAGGGGTAAACATGTATTATTGTATTTGGAAGTAGATTCTATAAAAAAATAAAAGTAAATATTTAAAGTTGCTGCCCATTATACAAAATATTACAAAAACATTTTGTGCTACCTAATCTGCCAAATTCAATGCCCTTTTTCTTGTTCTCATTCTTGTTTAATTTTCCTTTATTTTTGATATTCGTAAAAACCTACTCACCTTCTGCAGAAGATGCTAACTCCTTTTGAATTCTATTGTGATATAATAGATTTTTTTCCTGCCTAAATTACCTCTCTTCATTAAGATACATGGATGTATCATTATATAACTCCCACCCAATAAACTTGGGCTATTTTCAGGATTCTGTTTTGTGTTCTTTTTTCTCTCTATGTATGGTCAGCAATCCCAATAGCTCCCATGAGGTCAAATATTATTCATATAAGATAAGTAACACATCCATATATCCAACTCCAATTTTCCTCTTCATTACAAATCTTGCTTCAACAATTACCAACTGGTCATCTTCGACCATAAGTCCCACTTTTAATCTCAAATTCAATATACTGAAAGTGTAACTCATTATTTTCTCTTCTAAATCCATCATTCTCCACATTTCCCCTTTTCTACTGAAGTAGTTATCATATTATCTTTCAAAATGGAACTCAATATCCAAAAATACTCATTTTCTAAGCTTTCATTACTATTAAGGAGCTATCTGTCCATCACTGATATATACAACATTAAAGTTATCCTTAATCTACTGTCCTTTGCCCTCTAATTTCAATAAGTTAAGTTTATTGATGCCACCCTCAGCATCTTTTAATTGCATTTTGTTTTTCCAATTCACCAACTCTGCCTATATTAATGTACATCTTCTTTAATCATTTCTACAATTATCATCCTCCTCTCAATTCTCCCTTAATCCAACCTTCTCTTAATTACCAACTCACTATTCTTAAGGTACTAGTATAATCATATCACTGCCTATCTCAAAAAAACAAAAACTTCAATAATTTCTTCTTTCCTCCAATATGAAATTGCAAACGAGTATTTATCTAGTATTTATAGGTCTTTACATTATGGGGCTTATCTTCATTTCAATACTTACATGATGTTACTCTCTGTGTTCCAGAAAAAAAAATGACTTACTATATGTTCTTATTTCTTTAATTTCTTTACTTCCTTAGAACATAAACTGGGTTCTTCTTCAACTCAAGGAATTCCCTCCATGATCACCTCAAAGAATAATTATCCTTCAATTATTCTGTACCTGCCTCTATCTTTCTCTAATGCTGTTCCTCTCTGCCTCTTTTCGTGTAGCCCTTTCTTTCTCTATCTCTTTCTGTCCCTGTTTTCTCCCTCCACACATATTGTTTTCTATTTTTTCTCTGCATCAATATTTTGTAAGGCAAGCTCCTTGATGTTGGGAACTGATTTTTTTGAGAACTGTTTTTTTTTCTTTATGTACCTATGTCTTGGACAATGCTTTGAATATGGTAGACACAAATGACATGATTTTATTTAATTGACAAATTGAATTGAATTCTGACTTGGAAACTGAGGCTTCTGCTACTAAATCAGTGTCTAGAAATTCCATATAGATATGAAAGGACACATACTATTAATATTGAGGATGAATTTATCATAAAATTCAACTCTTGCTTCAAATTTAATATTTCACCAGAAATAAATTATTCTTGATATGGCCTTTATTTCATCCTACTTCCAATGTAGTTGCTCTTAATTTGCAAAAAAAAAAATCTAATTATTGACCACATTTATTTTACTTCACCAAAAATATTAACTTTGTAATAAAATCCTTATGGCACAAAACACCCCAAATTTGAAAAGGTCCAATTAGACTTTTTGGTCCCTCAGAACTACCATTTAATATATGCTACTTTTCCTAAAAAATAACTCCATAATCACAACTATATCTTGCACATCCAAATGCACCAAGGCTGATGCTCTATTAAATTCTTTCACTGCTGTGCTACAATTTTAAATATTAAAACTAGTAAATGTCAAAATGGAATACTATTCACCATTCTATCCAAATGTTATCTTTGAATACGTGACAATAATTCCTACATTATAACAGAAATATATTTCCTATTGACAGCCTTTTGGGATTATAATTTTCTTGAGGACAGTAACTATGCCATTTCTCATATTATAACTTATAGCTTGAAATCTCTCAGAACTTTATTTGTTCCAAAATCCTGAAGTGTGAAATTTCACATTCCCATAAAGGGAATGGTAATGTAACAGAAATAACATTAAATTTAGAGTCTGGTTACCCAGATTGATATTCTGAATCTGCTGCTGCTTTTTTTTTAGTTACCTAGGGAATTTTTCTTGTTTTCAGTTTCCCTATATGAAAAATTAATTAATCAAAGTATATAATGTCCATCTTTTACTTTCCAATTCCAAAACTGAAATTCTTTGACCCATGAACTTGGTTATTTGACTATTCCCAATAATTTACATTAAAAGTATTCTTCACTCTTATTTCATCTTCAGTTCCCTTACCTATACTGCTAATATGGAATAACTATCTTGTTTTCACATTCTGTACAATTAATCTACTGAAATATTTTATTCACCCCTGAAATCCCCAACCTTTCATTTCCTAAAATGTAAAAGCATATGACTTACTTCACTAAAATATTGAAGCCAAATTCTGGGAAAGCTGAGAGGGGAACTTAAACACAGCAAATCAACAATGAAGACCCTCAGTTCTGTCTCAATAAAGGAGCAAACCATTGGGACAGCTTTCAATCCCAGCTCAGAAGACAAACTCTGGGAAACCAGGCTTGTTCCTGAAAAGAACAGATAAAGCTACCCACTGTAAACACAAGGCATCCCTATCTTCAAATTCAAGGCTGTAGCTGCAAAGGAAGCTTGGGAAACCACTGATTTTCCCCAGGAGCAGACCATGACAGTAAAAAAAAAAAAAAGGAAATATCAAAAGAAAAGACAAGAAAATGAGCAAAAAACAGAAAAGCACCTTGACCATAAAAAGCTACTATAGTGACACGGCAGACCAAAACACCAATACAGACAAGGACAGAATGTCTATAGAGGAAATCCCAAAGAGTGATATGAATTGGTCTCTAGCCCAAAGACATTTTTGGCAATGTTCATAAAAGACGTCAAAAGGCAAATAAGAGAGGTAGAAGAAAAATGAGAAAGGAAATGAGAAGTATGCATGAAAGAGTCAACAACTTGAAAAAGAAAAAAAAATGTATGAAGGAAACAACTCTTTAAACAGTAGAATTAACCCAATGGAGACAAAAAAAAGATACAAAAGCTAACTGAAAAAAAATCACATTAAAAATGATAAAAGGGTAAATAAAAGCTAATGACTTTGTGAGACAGCAAAAACAAAACAAACTAAAAAGAATGAAAATATGGAAGAAAATGTGAAATACCTTATTGAAAACACAGCCAATTTGGAAAATGGATCGAGAACAGATAATTTAAAATTATTGGTCTACCTGAAGACCATGAGCAAAAAAAAGAGCCTAAATAGCAAGTGATCTTTAATAAACTGCCCCAATATTTTAGAAACGGAGGGGGAAATACTGATTGAAAGAACTGATCCATCACATTTGGAAGGAGATCTTATAAGGAAAACTCCAAGGATCATTCTTGCAAAACCCTAAACTACAATCTCAAAGAAGAAGGTAGAGGCCATCGACTGTATGCTTCCTCAACTCCCCTCAGCTAACTCTCCACGTATTTCTTTCTCTTTTGTACTAGTCATCATCCATTGCCTTCATTTATTCACCAGCAACTACATTTTGCCATTTACACATCTCTCTTCTTACTGTGCTCCAAGTAAATTTGTTTACTCCCAAATATATCCTATGATCTCTTAGCCTGTGCCTTTATTCTTATTTTTTCTTGTCCCTTGAATGGTTTCCTTTCACTCCCTCTCTCTTTTGGATTTGGATGCTTTCATAGGACTACAGTTTTAGAGCTAAGAAAGGACTTAGCATCTATTTAAATTCTGCATTTTAAACTGTAGATAAATCAATCCCAATATGATTAAATCATTTGCCCTAAATCACATAGTTAGGAAACATCAGTCAATATTAAAACTCAGGTAATTGTGCTCCAATACAGGAACTTTCCCATCTTACCATACAGATTCAACTATTTTCACAACAACAGTAACAATTCCCTCATATTCCCCATTCCCCATAACCTTTATCCTTGGATTTTACATGGAACTTTGCTTTGTCCTTCTGTAATACACTTTTTATTTAAAATATGTTTTAATATTATCCATGTTCTATTTAGGTATATTTGAACAGGCATGTTATGTCTTTTTTTTCTCTGTATTGGTCAGAAACCAAAGAGAGCATAACTGGCAACTTTTTCAGGTTTCATGTCTCTTGAAGAACTTAATAAAATATGTGACCATTATTAGGTTTTTATTGTGGTTACTAGACTAAAACTTTTAATTTTTGTTTTCACTTCAAAATACCTAAATCTTTATTTGCCCAGTGTCAATCAATCTTAATCAAAACTTGTTAACTTGAAATATAGCTACTCCTTCTCTCTGCTTAATTATTTATTGATCAATATAATTGTCTGACAATTTATAGACATATACCACCCCCAACTCTATATGCAAGTTATTATAATTGTTCACTCTCACACAAATAAATTATTATCAAATTTGCCTCCTATATTCATATCCAGGATTCAATTCATTACACTAGTTGCAAGCCAATCTTTTGTCCCCTTAGATCTCATCACTTTTTACCATTCACTTGACATACCACGTTCATATCTCCTACAAAATTCAACAACCCAAAAAGTGGGATTTATTACTATACATTTGTTCATTAAAATTAAGATGGAATCAACATAGTTTTTGTCACCAATGAGTTTATATATGATGATGAAGGTATTTATTATGTAAATATTTAAGTAAATACAAAGAATTACAAAATAATTTCAAGAAGGAGAGAACATTAACTGGGACACCAGGAAAAATGTCATGAAGGAGGTGACAACAGACTATATTATCAAGAAAATCAGAAATTTCAATAAGTGAAGGTGAAAAGTAAGTGCATTATAGATTTGAGGACTCATTTGTGTTAAGGTATCATGTTCTTATTTATGTCTATGCATACATGCATCTGCAGTTTCATTTATATAAAACTTTTTAATCTATAGCTTTAAAGAAGTCTCTGAAACTTTGAGAGTATATGAAACTAATCTTTGATTATAATAATTATGTGTCATAGATGGGATGTGTCTTCTTAATTCCAAGTCTGGTACTCTATCAACTAAATTTTGGTATGCTCCTAATATTGTTATATCTTTTTCTATTCCTGTTGGAATTCCTAACTGATATGCCAAGAGGACAGTCAAAGGGTTCCATTAACATCATTTTGATATTGAAGAAAAGGGACAAAGACTTATAGAACTCTAAGTAAACCCTTTATGGTGAAATTTAGGAGGCTATGGATGAGTCACATAGTAGAGAGATATGGAAAGTTTGTTTTCCACCACATTGGATAGAAATTACAAATGAATGAGATTTTAGATTCTTTGGAGTCTTTGAGCATATTTCACTCTTTACAACCAGACAGCAAACACCTTGAGGGGAAAAAAACCCCTATAATATACCTTGTTTCTATCTTTAGCACCTTGGCAAGGTGCTGTTTTGCTCATAAAAGGCATAAATAATGCCTAGTGGTGATAAAATATACAATTAATTTCAACTATTTTCAACAAACATTGACTAATTTGCTGAATCTTGGGATTCAAAGACCATAGCAAAACAGGCCCTGCTTTAAAGAATCGTTATGTTCTATTGAAAGGAAGACTCAGTTAAAATGGAAGGTAAAAGTTTGAAGCCTGGCTTCAACAATATTTTTACTATTTTGAATAAATATACATATATATAACAAATGTATATACAAATGTATACATAGTCAATATAATTATAAAACTTTAAATATCTATTTATTTAAGATAAATTTTATTCATTCTACTTCCTAGCTATTTTGGGAGGATTAATCTTTGTAATATACTGATCTGCTCATCATTGCATTATTAAAAAAAAATATTCAATGTCTATTTGTTGCCCATGAAATAAATTCCTAACTTCAATTCCTGTCATTCAAAGCTCCTTGCAATGTGGATGAAATTTACTCTTCCACTTTTAACTTCCACTTAACAAACTTAGCCACCATCCATCCATTACACATAAGGCTTTATCATCTTTATGTATCTATTCATGAAGTTTCTTATATTTAAAATGATGTGTTTTCAAGTAGATCCTTACCTATCAAAATCATACATATTCTTCAAAATCTAACTCTCTGGTATGAGCTAGGTATCACATCTCAACACACTTATAGCAATTTATACCTTTCATATTTTTTTCTTCAGAGTTGTGATTTAACAAATACATGAAACTCCAGATAAGAAAACTGAAAAATCTTAATTAACAAGAAAAGTCAGCTTATGAGCAGGTTCAAGTGGAAGGATGTTGTGTTGGCATTTTGCAATCTTCCCAAAATTATCTTCTAAAACAATGGATAAATAATACTCCACACAACAACAACAAAATGGTTACGTCAAATGATTATACTGTAAACCATCATTTCTTTAAAGTATATAAATTACAAAACATCAAACTTTTCAAAACAAATCATATGAAATCACTTCTACATATTGACTAAATTGATATATTGCTTGGATCCCTCCAAAAATTTCCCGAGAATTCTTTCTGGTGCCAAAATTCATAAGTAATATAAGGAAAAATAATCATAACAATTTTAAATCCATGAAGTAGCCTAATACCAGGAAATAAGAAACTCATCTTTTGGCAATAGATTACCAATATACAATCATGGACTATATGGAAATAACAAAAAATGCTAGTTGATTTACATTACAAACTTTAAACAAGCATCTCCCTCCCCTTATCCAGGACTTGGAACCAGGAAAAGCATTTTTGAAACAAGTTTTCTGCATCATTTTTATTGATTTCACTGTTGTATGTTTACCAGCAAAATATTGAAATAAACAGTGAAGCTTACTTCCCTCCTTATTGAAAATCTTTGTCAGTATATTTCTTTTTTACAGTCAGAAGGAAGATTTTTTTTCTTTGTACCACATTTTACTAGCAACTTTGTTACATTCATAAATTAAGACTCTTCTATGGAGGACTGAAATCATATTTACAAAATTGACAAATGGAAATTTGTAGAATAATTTGAGGTATACTGAAGGAGATCCATGTTAACATTCCCTAGCAACTCCAAAAATAGCTCACCTTGGCTGGTATTTAATATTCATTGGTCCTAAGTAAACTCACAATGGCATTCATTCACTTTACATATACTTGTGTATACATATACACATTTGTATAATGTACACTGCCCAAAGGTCGAGAAACCCTGAAAAAATCATATACTATATCCATTTCCTTTAGAATATGAATTTGGTTTGGGCCTCACTCTTTTGTTTCTTTCTTTTGGTATTTTTTTCCTAGTGCGTTTTCTCCCCCTCACTCCTTTGGAGAAGCAGTAGATGCTTCCCCCTGCTGGGAGAAGAATAAATTACATAGTAAAACAAGACATTCCTAATAAAATATACTAAGTATTTTGTTTTTCTTACTATGCACAGTAGAATTAATCATCTATCTTTGAAGTGTTTCTCTTATAAACTGTCAAACTACAACTGATCCTTTATATTTGAGTCCATTAATAATGATAAAACCCATTGTCCCAAAGAGAACCCTTAATTTATAGGTTAGATTAAAAGTGAGTTTATAAATTAAAGAAAATGTACAAAACAGATAATTAAACCAGTTCTGTATTTCAAGGTGTACTCCATTTAAAAAGTATGAATAGGAATGTTTTCATCACTTGATGAATTGATGAGTTTACTATAAAAACACTAACATTCTCTAATGATATGTTCTCATATTCTTATTTCTATCCCCCTCCCATTTGTTTCTGATTTATTTTTAACAGGAGAAAGAGGACAGAAATAATTACCTTTTAAACTTTCATTTTTCAACCTTTTATTTAATAGCCGGGATTGTGAAACCCATAAATGTAAGCTTCCCTTTCCCAAATTCTTCCCACAGATTAATTCTTTAGACAATTACATTACTAAAATTATACAAACTATTGCAAAAAATATTTTATATAGTATATAATATATACTTATGTATATAATATACTTATATAGTAAAAGTATGAAGAAGAAAAATAGTTTGTTTTTGTTTTTTAACTTTTGGAAGTACAAGTATTAATCAAACTTTTACCTACCTTTCTTATCCATCTATAATTTAAAATAAATGCATTGAAAAATAGGCTTAATAGAAGAAAGCACATTTTCTAAATAAAGTAGACTATCCATACAAACAAAATAAATGTATTTTCATATTTCATTAAAAAAGCAAAAACAACTTTTCACTTATATTAGTGACGCTAGTCCGCAACAGCCCAAACTACCTAGCTGCATTTGGACTAATTTAATAATGAAAAAATTAATAACTGATTTTCCCCTCCATTGTACTTGCTTTAAAAATATATTGATCACTACTGATGGGGTTTACTAATTAATGTGAGGTTTAAGTTGTAGTTGAAAAGCTTTATTGAAACTAAATTTATCCATTTCTTTAATCTTATCAGCATTCAAGAGCCTTCTTTAAGGAAGATTCCTCATGCATCCCTAGGAATGTAATGTCTTTCATGATGTAGGTTCACAAAAGAAAACGCATACTTTGTAAAACAGCTGTTCAATTGGCGAAAGTGTGTCTGAGTACATCTTGCCCAGCGCCTAATCATCACCCTTGAAATAGATTTACCATCATCCCATCTTATGCTTCCCGACATGTAAATACATACATACGGGTGGTCTCATCTAGCTTAGTTAGTAACATGACTTAGATTGGCTATGATAAAGACTGTCTGATTGGCTTAAAGGGCAGCAGATCATTTCCAAAATGCTGCGGAAATGCTGGTCGGTAGCGACGAGGTTCCTTAAGGATCAGGGGTGGAATCCTACCGGGAACATAAATGACTTCCCAACTGATCATCCATCTATTTCTCTCACTCCCCAAGTGCCTTGATTTCTGCAGACCGCCTTTCCGCTTTCGGCTTCTTCCACTGACAATCCTTGAATCTTTCCAGAATCCTCCTTACCCATTATCCTGACAGGTCACAATCTCAGTGGCTTTACTCTCATGGGCTGAGTCCCAGTTTAAAATATACACGCAGGGGAAGAAGAGGAGGGCGGGGAAACATCTGCCTGCTCTCAAGCCCTGACTCTAATCTTCCTATGATAAGAGGTAAGCCAGTGCTGGGCAGCCAAGAGGAGAAAGGTTTCCTTCCCCAACTTCACTTCCCTAACATCACAACAGCCAGGCACGAGCCGGCCAGCCAGTTGATGCCTGCCCATCACGCGCCAGACTGGAGTCTTACCTACCTTCGGCCAGGAGGCGCGTTGCATGCACGAAGGATGGATCCAAGCTATCTTTCTCTGCCATCAGCTCAGGCAGATATTTCTCCTGTTCCATAGCGGGCACTCCGGAGCGGCGGTCAGCGCGCAAAAGCTAAAAAAGGCGCTGCTCAAATGGCAGTAGCGCCTGACGCCTCTCCCCTCCTCCTTCTCCCCTTCCTCCTTCTCCCGGTCCTCCTGCTCTACCGCCGCCTCCTCCACCGAGCTGCTGCTGCTACTGCTGCTGCTGCCGCCGCTACTGCTGCTGCTGCCGCCGCCTAGCCTTTGGCGCGGAGCTGGTCCTGAGGGCTCTCACTGGCCCATGCAGCTGTCTGGCTGGCTGTGCACTACCTTCTTCTGCCGCTGCTGCCCGGCGCAGACATAGACCCCTCCAACTCTCCCCTCGTTCTCTTTCTGAGCTCGATCTAATAGCAGCGGCCTTAACTAGAAAGGCGGGAGGAAGGGGTACCCCCCCACCCCACCTCTTCGGACTGCCTATTGGCCACGACGCTCGGGTAGGCGGAGAACCCAAAGAAGGTTCTGGTCCCGCGATTGGGCTGATAGCTTAGTCTGACCGCCTGACGGGCAGACCAGAGCGGCCGCTGGCGGGGGAGGGAGTCCAGCAGTGAAAAGCAAAAGCAGTCTTCTTACCACCACAACCTACCCTGCCTAGTGAGCCTGAGGATTTCTATTAGGAGAGCTCTGGATACCTTCCACCTGGACCGATGTTGACAGAGAAAAGGATTCTGACCCAATCCAGATAAGATGCAGGGACCAGAACCTGGAGGGGAACAAAAAAAGATTTAGTGATGAAAAGTAGATAAGGTCTATAAAAAGTCTCTCAAAGGCTGATTCGACTTGCCCTGTGTCTCTAAGAACACAAATGTCTTCAATAGTAAATGCCTTCCGAAACTGTGAAATAATTAAAATAGATGCCTGCTCCAGCAACACACAAGCTAGAGGCATGAAAACGCTGGCTTGAGAAGAGTATTATTTAGATATCGTAAGAACTTCACTAAAGAGGGAAAAAGTCAACAACAACAACTTAAAGGTATTAATTTGACAATCCTCTAGAGTACAATAAATAGAGCAGGTATTGGATTTCTTTTATCTTTTTTTTTTTCCTTTTCTGCTCAGCTTCACTTCTCCAGAACCTAAAATGAAGGACTTGGCTAAACAATTCAGGAAGGAATTAAAAAAGAATTTCAAGAAAAGGACACAAAACCATGTGACCATATGGTTGATTTTGCCTTCTTCTAAAGATACATACCATTTTATGATAGAGAAATGCTAGTCCAGTTAATATTTCTCTATATTCCGGAACAAAGTGACTTCAGAATTCAGGTATCATGTGTACTGCTGGAATAGTGGCTCAGAAAGCACAAGAGTTCAATTTGCACAACTTAAGCAATATGTAATTCTCATACAAATTTATTCTATTTAGATTATTATTAAATGATATATATTGTCACTGAGGTGCCTTCCCACCCAGAAATATTTTTCTACAGTTTTTCTTCCTTCCTTCCTTCCTTCTTTCCATCCTTCCTTTTTTATTCTTTCCTTCCTTCCTTACTTCTTTTCATCCTTCCCAAAAGTCACATAACCTTTCTGAACCCATTTTCTCATCTGCAAAATGGGGAAGTAAGAGAAAGTGCTTCTCAGTAATAGAAAGTATCTGTGGCCATCAATTGAAATACTTGTATAAAGCTGCTTTGCAAAATGTAAAGTGCAAACTTTTCAGTCTATCTTAACAATAAAATACATACATTTATAAATGAATTAACTCATTTAAAAACAATGCCTTATTCTACTAACATACTGTTCATTTTTGGAATTCTAATACTCTTTTTCATGAATAATAACAAGTATTACTAATATATAATAAGAAAAATACATACTGTTTAAATAACTATTCTGTCTTCATAACAATCAAATTTATTTTATTTTATAAAATTAAAACTACTAGAGCACCTTCTAATTGTATGCTGCTTTCATCCTCAAAGATCTATGAAGTACATAAAGCAAATATGATAGCTGCCTTTTTATAAAAGGAAAGTGAGGTAGATAGAATGTGTTACTAGTTTCTTAATTGGGCAAATCTATACTACAAAATTATAGTTAGAAAGAGCTTTATGGGTCAGCTGTTTCAATTTACAGATTTGAATTTGTAAAGTGAGTCTCAGAGAGATTCAGTGACAAACATAAAGCCAAATATATAGAAAATGGCAGACAGGGACTCAAATTCAAGTGCTTCCTTTAGCGCTGATCCACAAAAATAGGTCAACTGACACTCCGCTCTCTGTATCATATTTCCTCTTCTCATTGATTTCTAAATAATATTCTTCTTGAATCTGTGGTCATCTCTTTGTACCTTTTAACTTCTAAATACTATTGTAATTTAGCAATGAGTACACACAAAAGTACTGCTTGCTAAACAACTGGAATAGACCAGTCCTAAGAAATTCCTTTGAACTGTTTTCTGTCCATGGTCCTGACCCTGAAGAAAATTACAATAGAGCAATTCCTACTTGATAGACAGTTGCTGGCAATTACTGCAGTAGTTGAAGTGAACTAAAGGTAAGGGAGCTAACATTTGTTAAAAGTGTGGAATAAAGAATTATAAATGGGAATAAATAGCCTTTTGTTGAAGAATAATCTTTGTTGAAGAGTAATTGCTTTCACTTTTACTACATAATTTACCAAAAGACTAATGACACATTTGTCAGAGAGATATGCACAACTCAAATTCATGAATTAAAATGATGCAGATATGTGTATTCTATTTTTATAACTTATAGTCACAATTACATTATATATTCAAAACTTCTTTTCCATGATGAAACATACATTTTGATCATAGAAGAATTTAGTTGTCAATGTATTGTCAATGTATAATATTTCAAGAATCTTGATCTCAATAATGTGAGTATTTCCTTGAATAATGTAGATTGCAACCATTATGCTCATTAGTAGATGCTCTCCATGACTTGTGGACAAAAGTTTCACTTTGCAACTAACCATCTGCTAATTATCTTCCATGAATTTAATTAGGCTGATCCTCCAATTAAAACTCTACAATATATGGCTGAGATTTCATTAAACTGAAATATGAAATTCTAAGCTATGCCCATGTCATACTGTGATATAACCATAGGCTCATGTTTTTTTTTTATTATTTTGAAAACGTTTTGAATGGTTCTAACTTAATCTATTGATTATACTTAAGATTTCTTGAAGACTATCAAGAGTATTCAAAGGTTTTACAAAATTATGGCCCATTCCAAATTTTAAAAATTGTATAGCACATTAATAAACAAAAAAGTATAACTTCATAAAATCAAAGCAAATAAACAAATTGTGTTTTTGAGTACACTGCAAAATTATCAGACTATAAGAAATTACTAATAGTGTTGTTCCATGATAAACGCTCTTGGTACAATCCCTGGTTTATTGAAATAATCTGCTTGTTGGTATACTTGCTTAAACTTTCTCCCAAATCCAGCATATTTTCTGCTTAATGATTTTCATAAAAAGCATAACTCTAATTATATTACACATTTTCTCCATCAAATAAATTCCAGTGTCTTTGTGTTTCTTCTAGATTGAAGAAAAACTCCTCTGTTCAGTTATAAGTCTCTCATCCAGTGACCCCTTCCCATATTTCTAGTAATTTTTCATATTGCTTAACTTCACTCTATGATAGTATTATGGCCTTGGTTGTCCTCAAACTAACTCCCAACTCTATGAATATTCACTATCTGTACTTGATGCCTGTAATTCTCTTTTTCCTGTTCTCTATCTCATGATTACATTACTATATACTATATTTTTTATAATTCATTCCTTTATTCATTTGAGTTGCAAGACAATTTCTGAAATGTCTTGATAGATATAGTTCCTTTTTTGCACATTGTATTTATTTTATTTTTAATTAAAGCTCTTTTTTTACATAACAAATGCATGGATAATTTTTCAACACTGACCCTTGCAAAGCCTTCTGTTGCAAATTATCCCCTCCTTTTCACCACCCCATCCCCTAGATGGCAGGTAGTCCAATACATGTTAAATATATTAAAATATATGTTAAATACAATATATGTTTACATATTTATATAGTTGTCTTACCTCACAAGAAAAATTGTATCAAGAAGGAAAAAAACTGAGAAAGAAAACAAAATACAAGCAAACAACAACAGAGAGAGTGAAAATGCAATGTTGTGGTCCACACTCAGTTCCCACAGTTTTCTCTCTGGGTTTAGATGGCTGTCTTCATTACTGAATGATTGGAATTGGTCTGAATCATCTAATTGATGAAGAGAGCTATGTCCATCAGAATTGATGATTGTATAGCTTTGTTGTTGCCAAGTAAAATGATCTCCTGGTTCTACTCATTCCACTTAGAATCAGTTCATGCAAGTCTCTTCAGGCCTCTCTGAAAACTTCCTGCTAGTCATTTCTTAAAGAACAATAATATTTCATAACATTAATATACCATAATTTATTCGGCCTAGTTTCTAGCCACTATAAAAAGGGCTGCCACAAACATTTTTGCACATGTGGGTCCCTTTCCTTCCTTTAAGATCTCTTTGGGATATGGGCCCAATAGAAACACTGCTGGGTTAAAGGGTATGCACATTTTGATAACTTTTTGTGCACACTTCCAAATTGTTCTCCAGAATAGTTAGATCCATTCACATTCCCACCAACAATGTATTAGTGTCCCACATCCATTCATGGTTATCTTTTCCTGCCATCTTAGCCAACCTGAGAGGTGTGTAGTAATATCTCAGAGTTGTCTTAATTTCCATCTCTCTGATCAACAGTGATTTGGAGCACCTTTTCATATGACTAGAAATAGTTTCAAATTGTTCATCTGAAAATTGTCTGTTCATATCCTTTGACCATATATCAACTGGAGAATAGCTTGAAGTCTTATAAATTTGAGTTAATTATCTATGTATTTTAGAAATGAGGCCTTTATCAGAACCTTTAAATGTAAAAAAATATATATTTTCCCAATTTATTGGTACCCTTCTAAATTAGTCTGCATTAGTTTGTTTTTTTTTTTTGCAAAAACCTTTTAACTTAAAATAATCAAAATTATTCATGTTGTGATCAATAATGATCTCTAGTTCTTCTTTGGTACAAATTCCTTCCCCCACCCAGATCTGACAGGTATACTATGCTATGCTTTTCTGATTTGTTTATAATATCATTCTTTTTATCTATATCATGAACCTATTTTTACCTTATCTTGGTATACAGTGTTAGGTGTGGGTCAACACCTAATTTCTGCAATACTAGTTTCCAATTTTCCCAGCAGTTTTTGTCAAATAGTGAGTTATTATCCCAAAAGCTGGAGTTTTAGGGTTTGTCAAGCACTAGCTTGCTATAGTTATTGACTGTTTTGTCCTGTGAAACTAACCTATTCCATTGGTCAACCATATTATTTCTCAGACACTACCAAATGGTCTTAATGACCATTGCTTTATAATATACTTTTAGATATGGTACAGCTAGACTACCTTCATTTGCTTTTTATTCCTATGGTCTCTTGTGTTTCTTTTTGGTTTTTTTTTGGGGGGGGTTGTTTTTTTAACAGGAATGGGTATTGGATTTTATCAAATGCTTTTTTCTGTATTTATTGATATGATCATATGATTTTTGTTAGTTTGATTATTGATATAGTTGATTATGCTGCTAGTTCTCCTAATAACCAGGCCTGCATTCCTGGTATAAATCCTACTTTATCATACTGTAATATCCTGGGGATGACTGTGTGTTATCTCATTGCATTATTTTTATTTAAAATTTTTGCATCAATATTCATTAAGGAAAATGGCCTGCACATTTCTTTCTGTTTTCCCCTTACCTGATTTAGCTCTCCATGCCATATCTGTGTCATAGAAAGAAAGAAATTTATCAAAAAGAATTTGGTAGAATTCCTTCTTTCCCTTTTTTATCAAGCAGTTTTTTTTTATGTTATTGGAATTAATTGTTCTTAGAATGTTGGGTAGAATTCACATGTAAATCCATCAGGCCATGGGGATTTTTTCTTAAGGAGCTGATGAATACCTTGTTCTATTTCTTTTTCTAAAATGGGAGTATTTAAATAATTTATTTCCTCTTCTGTTAACCTGGGCAATCCATATTTTTGTAGATATTCCTCCACTTCATTTAGATTATGAAATTTATTGGCATAAAGTTGGGCAAAATAACTCCTAATTATTGCTCTAATTTCCTCTCCATTGGTGGAAAGCTCTTTCCATTTTTGAGATTAATAATTTGATTTT
>JAJPUD010021239.1:4585-23367 GCA_023553655.1 Myrmecobius fasciatus | reverse complement strand
CTGGTAAGCTCCCTCAGGCCTGGCCCTCAAAGCACTCCCTTTCCTCCCATATGTTCCATTCTTTACCTTAATAAGGAGCTCCCGGCTTAGTGAATGGTTGTTCTCATCAGAGAAGATCTCTGACAGCTCATGAAAGATTCGGAAACTTTCTCTGGAATGTGGGGAAGGAAGGCAGAAAAAAAATGAGAGATGGAGGCAAGGCAAGCCAGAGAGGATCATTCCCACCCAAAGCATGGCTTTCCTTTCCCAGACTACCAGAATCTTATTCTTCAAGGTAGCATCGGACATTTGCATAAGTGGAAGGGGCACCTACCTCGCCACTTCATCCCAGGTCTTCCTCAGGCGGTGAACTGCATTGCACTGCAGGGCAGAGAGGATAGCACGGAGGGAGGAGAAGTTTTTGAGTATTCGGCATTCCTGATGGATAGAAGAGGAAGCAGGAACGAGGGACAATGAGACTGAGGAAATCCTGTCTGCTGTGCCCACTGCTGCCATTTCCTTCATCCCTCACCAAGGTTACTCTCCATGGACTAGATGATCTTACTGGGAAAGAAAATACTTTCCAATCCCCCAAAGAGATTCATCCTCTGAGGTTCCAGAGGATTTTCACCCAGAGATTTGCCCATGAAATCCAGAACTAGGACCAGTGGTTGGAAGGTACAAGACTAGATTTTGGCTCATTATGAGAAAGAGCTTCCTGACAATCAGAGCAATCCCAAAATGGACTGAGTCACCATAGAAGGTAATGGGCTTCCTGTCACTAGAAATATGCAAGAGGGGAGTATTTGTGTAGAGTAGGAGGGAGGATAAACTTGATGCAACTTTAAGAGTCTATGATTTGTAGAGGGTAGAATACCAGGATAGGGAAAAGGGGGAATCCCACTGAATAAAAGTAATGGAAGAGGGTGGGTGGTTAATCCCTGCAGTCACACCATGCAATGTTCCCTCCATCCCCACTGATGAAGGGCTTCTCCTTACCCGGGCCACCTCAATCCACCGCTCCACCACTTTGGCCCGCTGCTGGGGCTTCAGACCTCGATCCCCTAGGCACGTGGCGATGACACAGTTGGTGACAGAGTTGAACTGGGAGACAGTGGCCCGAATGGTGGGTGCCAAGTGTTCGTTGCCTTTTTTGTCTCTCTGGGACCAGATGCAGCCCAGGCAGTGATAAGGGACCACCTTCTTAAATAACTCCTGGGAAGACATAGCTAGAATTAACCATGTTCCATTAATCCCACCAAAACCTCATCATTTTTAGATCCTAAGGCATCAAGGATGTCATCTGCAAGAGTAGATGGGCCTTTGGCATCTGTGCTAAAGTTGTTCAGTGATTAGAACACTGAGCTAATAAATTCAGGGTTTTCATCTCTTTTTGGGATGAGGAGTCTTGACTGGATTGTAGTTATGACCAACTCTTCTAGCAAACACAGGTACTTAGTTTCATAGAGTTGCAAAGTGAGGTGAAAAGGGCCCTGGGCTTGGATTCAGGAGGCCTGGGTCCAGTCTTGACTCCAAAACAACTACACAGAGAAAGTAAGATTGAGAAAGAATAGGCTGACTTGTCTGTGTCCAAACCAAGGACTTCTGATCTCAAACCCAGCACTCTATCCATTATGCCAACTTTAATGCTAAAGAAATGTCAGGGTTTTTTTTGAGACACCCCATTCCTGGGAGAAATTTCCATTTCATGTGGACAGAAAACTCCAAGTCTATAATGAAGACAGAAACAGGAACCTCACTTTCAAATACGAAAGCTGGGCACAATCTACTTTGTATTCTAAGTATCCTCACATCATTTTCATGATTATAACTGGCTCCCCAACTATGGCCAGAGCTCCCAGAGGGAAGGGAATGTCTTCTGTTCCTTGTGAGCCTTTCTCCAAAGCACCAAAAACAGAGGATTCAGTCCTGCTATCTATGAGGTCAGCAAGCTGGAAGGAATCCTCGGTAAGTCTCTAGGCAGAGGGGGAGGGAGCTTTGGGAAGACCAGGGGAAAAGTACACTCTAGTATTGCCAACATAAGCTAGTCACTAACCGCATCCATTAATGTGAACTGTTCTGCGACCATCTCTGGAGAGAAGATCAGGAAGTCAGGTTTTCCTTCTCCTAGCCCATTTTCTTCTGTCAGATGGAAGGAGCAGACAGACTCAGGGGCTACAGGTAAGTGGAAACAAAAGAGACCCAGGAGATCATGGATACAATTCCTCTTCAATTCTTCCCATAAGATCCATTTCTGCCAGAAACCTTCTAGGATTAGCCCAGTCCATGATCTAACTCAATGAAATATGCAACCTGGAACCTTCCTAGCCCCACCAATCCTACCAGGGCTCATCATCGTGTGGCCCAACCCTGGCTCCCTTTCCCTACCAAGGAAAGAACCCTTCTCACCTTCTGGCTCTGCCTCACTGGGCTCTTGTCTCTGGAACTGGGCCAGGAGGAGGTGGGCTCGGCGCTCAAGGTCTGAGCCAGGGATGTTGTGTTGAACATAGGAGACTAGCTGTTTGAGGCAGTTGAAGTCCGGGGGCTGTCGAAAGTCCTCGGAGTATTGGTCCAACCAGGCTCCCAGAATGGAGGAAATGGTGCTAAATAAGTAGGGATTCAGGGAGTAAGAGCTTTAGCAGAGTGTGGTGGAAAAGGCACCAGAGTAGGAGGCAAGGAGTCTCCTTGACCTCCATTTGCTTCACTATAAAAGGATTGAGTTCAGCCATTTGGCTTCTAAAGAGTTTTTGAGATTGAACATTCTACAATTCACCTTCCCTAAACTCTGACAGCAAGTATAGTCTACAACATACAATCTTAATTAAACTGGAAGCTCTTTGAAGGCAGGGATCATTTCTCTCCTCCCTCTTCTGTATTCTTCATAGTATCTCCCATAAAAGACTTATTGATGATTGATAACTCTTCTCTTCCCATTATGGACCTTGCAGAACCTCTGAGATCTATTTGGTTGTGGAGAAGTAGGATTCTAAAAAATTACGTTGTGCTTGCCATGACACCCAAGATTCCATGTTCAACTTCTTCCTCCTCCCTCTCACTGGAAACTCCCTCTCCTCTATCTCCCAAAAGGAGACAAAAGTAGGGAGTTGGAGAGCTGGTTAAGGTGAATTTCCCTTTCGGGAACAGGGAGAGTGATATCTTTTCTGGCTGACATCTCAATTAATGGCTCACTCTCTTTAATCCCTATCTTTCTAGGAGAGATTAGAATGATGGGTCAGAACTCTCATTCCATGCCTTTCAAATGACCCCAGAGCCCTTATACTCTGGTTATAGCCACCCACATGAAAAGTAATAGTTACTGTCTTTCAACCCCAACTCCACTTACTTTTTTAGTTCTAGCCGGTCATCCATGGCCTGCTGCCCACGGTCCCCATTGGCTTGAGGGTAGAGTCGGCCATACCTAGTTGGATGATCAAGGATGATGCATTAGACTCCAGATACTGAAGGAGCATGCCATTCTCATGTCTAAAGTTTTATTTTAATTTATTACTTTTTTAAATTAAGAAGCCAGTATTTTCTCTTGCTACTCCCACACTCGATTGATCATCATCATCATCAACAAAGAACATTCTTGGAATAAATATGCTTAATGAAGCAAAGTAAATTCTCCATCCATGTCCAAAAAGGGCATCTCGTTCTGTATCCTAAGTCCATTCTCCTACAGTCAAGCAGTGGCTTCCTCTCTGGGTTGCTAGAATTATCCCTCCAGACCTTTTCTGGAGCTCTCAAGAGTCTCTTTTCTCCCCCTCTTCTATGACTCCTGGTAATCTCATCTGAGGTTTCTTCATAAATGGGGAACTAGAGGCAGAAGGAGGCTGGGATGGTGATTAATGGAGAAGGCTCCAGAATGGGTAGGACATTGATGGGGGCCCCTCTGGGGTCAGGCTTACTTACCTGTTAAGCAGGAGGTCCAGCACCTGTTTGGTGGTGGCAAAGGCACGGTAGGTACACAGGAAGATGGTGACATAGGTGGAGTCATTGCCTCTGAAGGCTGATACTAAGTATTCCACCAGTTTCTCCAGCGTCCCTGCCTTGATGGTACGGACTTTGCAGGTCTCATACAAATTCAGAGCAGACTCATTCTCAAACTTGGGAATGGAGAGAAGAGAAAGGTCATTCCTCTGCCCTCACTGATGTTCCCAGAGACACAATTTCCAAAAGTAAATAAGCCAAGAGGAAGAATGTTTTAAAACAAACTAAGCTGAGGTCCGGGGGAGAGAAGAAAAGAATCACAAGAATTGGCCCAAATGGGATCAAAAAGACAACAGAACGTGCTCCTAGCATGGTGGAAAGGACAGGATTAGAGCCAAAAATATGGGTTTGAATCCTGGCTTTGACTCTTATGATTTATGTGACCTTGAGAAGCCACTTAACCTGTCCAGGCCTCAGTTTCCCTTTCTGTAAGTGTACTCAATAATCCCTATGGGGCCTTTTAGTTCTAAATCCCATGCCCTGTTTCCCAACCCTTGGGGACACTCACCCCCAGCCATCGCTGTCCCTTGTTGGCGGTGTGATGGAGTTGTACTTTACGCAGAGAGATACTGTAGATGATGTCATCTGCCAGTTCTTCTCCAATCTCCTGTGTGGAGCTCTGCAAAGAGAATAGCCCACAGACGACCTTTAGAAGAAAAGTTCCAAGATTACCTGGCCCAGATTTCTGGGACAATTTTTTTTTTGGCTAATTTTCCCCCAAGCAAAGGAAACAAAGGCTGTTCTCTAAGGAAGGGAGCACCCCTTTGTTTTATTTAGTGAGAAAAGCACTAAAGTAAGAGTCAGAGGTGCAGGATCCAGTCCCAGTTCTGGATTATGATGTGATCTGAGTAAGACCCTTTAATGGCCCTTTACCTTAGTTTCGTGATCTGCAAAATGGGGTTAATAATTCCTTTCCTCTATTCCTTTCACTTTTGTTTCAGGAGCCAAAAGACATATATCCCTAGTAATCACAGATTGAGATTTGGAAGGAATCTTAGAAGCCATGGAGTCTAATACCTTCCCCCTTCCATTTTATACATGAGGAAAATGAGGCATGGAGCAATTAAATAATAGAGGCTGAATTTGAGCCCAGGTATTTTAGAATCCAAGTTTAGTGTCCCATTATGCCATACTTCCTCTCTGAGAAAACATCTGCAATATTAAAACTGTATCCTGCCCTTATAAACATATGGACATAGCACCATCACCATGACACACCACATTTTCCCAAGTTTGCTGTACACAACCCAGGGTCATGCACTAAGTTTAGGGACAAGCCTGTGTGGAGCTTCAGAAGGCCTAAGTCTTGAGTCTTTGTGGCAACCCAAGACAATCTCAGGCCATTTGTGGTTCTCTCCTAGGAATTATTCCATTCACACATACTCTTAGCCAATACTCCATAGAGTTTAGAACATAAAATAGTGCTAGGATGGAAGTATAACTTGGTTGGGTGGTTGGGGAAATGTCTGTAGGCATAATTATCATTCCAAATCACTCAGATGATCACCAGATTTATATATATATATATATATATATATATATATTATACATATCTGTAACTTTTGTCCTGAACTCCAATCTTAGTTTTCCAAATGGATATATCATTTCAACCTGGTTAAATGAGTTCTGCCTCTAAACTTCTCTATTTTTACTGAATAGAATAACTTTTCTGTATTTCATTTTCTGTTTCCTTCTCTCTGTCCCTACATATTTAAATAGTTGCCAAGTCCCAAAGATTCTGTCTTCATAACTTTGCTTATATTCATCCCAGTTTTTACTCCCAAGGCTATAATGTCCTATCTTGCACATCCTGCATCATTTTCTTGTTTAGATGATGAAATCATTTTCAATAGAACTTAATACATCCTTGTAGAATGTATTCTCAGAAAGTCAAGGACTTTCATTTTTATCCTAGTATCTCTAGCACTTAGCACAACCCTTACATACAATAAGTGCTTAATAAATGCCCAATACTTATATGCTTTGCTGGCTCTCTGATCTCACTGAAGAGAACTTCTTTTTACTGGTACAGATAGCAATCCTATTATACTTTGTATAGATCTCCACAGAGGTTCTATCATACATTTGGCTTCTTCTGGTCCTCTCTTTTTAAAACATTATATACTTTGACACCCTTCACATAGCTGCCAAAGTAATCTAAGACCCACATCTGACCATGTCACTTCCTGTATAAAAACCATCGTGGCTCCCTACTGCCTCGACGATAAAACACATACTCCTCAGTCTGCCTTCAATAATCTGATTCAAATTTGTCTCTGTCTTGTTTCCTCTCTCTCTACACATGCACGAATGCATGCGAACACACACACATATATTTAAATAAACTTAAACAAATATTTAATATACAAAGTCCAGAAAAAAGGATTACATATGAAATTGAACTTAGCTTCAGTTTTTTAACCTGTTATGTTAAATTCAACACAACAGCAACAAAATTACCCTGCTTATCTATGTCCTCTTCTGAACTTCTGTGTATGCTTTATGTATACTAAAACTTGCTTCACTTCCTTCTTTCACTTTTCTTTTTGTTATCATTGTGACTACTCATGAACCTCCTCCAAAACAGAAGCCCTACCTCCTAACAAATATAGGCAAACAGAACAAAAATACTATATCTTAAAATGTATGTTTTATTCCATATCAATATTCTACCACTTCTCTCCCCAAATTCCCAACTTTCTATTATGTTCTAACTAAATGGATAAGTGAATTAAAAATACTTGGCTAAAAAAAAAAAAAAGGCTTATAAAGTGCTAAGTATTAAAACCCCTGTGACTACAAATACAAAAGCAAAGATGGTCATTGACTTTTAGGAGCTATGTTTATATTACAAATGAGGGAGACAATACACATAAGGGAGTAGTAGCCAGCAAGAGATACTTTGCTCCAGAAAATTACAGGACAGTGAGTAGGGTCTTGGAGATCTTCCAAAAAGGATGGCCAAGTCAATTGTTCTAGAATTGAAGAGAGGGTAAAGTGCTTGATAGACATTAGGAAGAGAGGAATAAATGGGAGAGGTATTGGATAGGATAGGTTCACTGGGCCAAGGTTGTTGGGAAGGTAGTCAGAGATTAGTGAGACACAGATAGCTTGGGGTCTTGCCTGTCTGAAAGAGTGGGTCCAGAGATGAAGTCACTGATGGAAGTGTGTGGGGAAAGAAAGGCAGATGGAAATTTCAGAGATGAAGATAAAAGTGCTATAGACTACAAGGCATCTGTGGGTGGCAAACCAGATCATCAGCTGTTGTTTTCTGAGGTGTAGGTGACCTGTCTCCCAACACTAGTGTGCTGACACAATGCACCATCTCTAGGCTCAGTCCCTCCTTAACCCTTAAGGCAGGTAGAGTCCTGAAGTTCAAACTTTGCCTCACAAGCTAGGCAAGTCAACTTAACCTGCCTGTGCCTTGGTTTCCTTATCTATAAAATTAGGAGGCTGGATTCAATGTCTTCTAAGGTACCTCTTCCAGGAAGTTTTCCCTAATGCCTTTAGTCTAGAGGTTCTTAACCTTTGTGTCATGGACCCCTTTTGTTGATCTGGTGGGCTCCTTCTCAGGATGTTTTTAAATGCACAAAATAAACAGGATTACAAGGAAAACCATTCTACTGAAATCTAGTTTAACAATTAAACAAAACAAACCAAGTTTATGAACCTCAGATAAATAACCCCTACTCTTGTAGATTCCTTTCCCTTCCAAAATTCAGTGCTTTACTATATATACATATATATATGTATGTGTATATATATATTTATGTATATATGTATACACATATACATGCTGCATCTTCGAGGAGATTAAAAGCTCCTTGAGGGAAGGGATTTATTTTAAATTTTGTCTTTGTATCCCTATCTTCTAAGATGATACTTTATACCCAGGAGATGGTTAATGTTTCATGAATTGAACTGAACTTCTGAGGAAGCAGGCAGGCCTAGGAGTGGGGAAGCTCTCTTGTCATCCTGAACAAGTTCCAATATACATCTCTAGAGAAACATCAAGTACCCCCAGCCAGAGACATCCACTTCACCTTTATGCAACTCTTAGTTTACAAAGCTGGGAACAAAGCTCTCAGGCCTGTTTGAGAAAGCGGTCAATACATATTAGCTGGGACAGCAGCTAGGCCCTAAGCCCCAAACCCATTCGGGAACCTCACAGGGAACTACAGCATTCATGCTACTAACCACAAAGTGAGGGCCCTCCATCAGCTCCACAGGTGCTTCATGTCTAAGCTTATCACTGTTTCCCTGTCCCCATTGTAGTCAGTCTGGTCTTTGAAGAACCCTTGTCTGGATTCATGAAAAGGCAGCAGGTGTCTCAGTGGATAGAGCACTGTGTCTGGAGTCAGGAAATGCTGAGTTCAAATCCAGCATCAAACACTTACTATCTCTAACTGTGTGACCCTAGACAACTCATTTAACCTCTCATTGCCTGACAAAAAATGGATCTGTGGAGAAGGAAATGGCAAACTATTCCAGTATCTTTGCCAAGAAAAGCCCAAATGGAGTCATGAAGGGTCAAACATGACTGAAAAATGGCTAAACATAAATAACAGGTTCATGAATATTACAGAAACAGAAACAGACACACACACACACTGTCTGTCTCTCTCTCTGTGTAAGACAGCAGGACCTGTATAGCTGGGTCCTATAAAAAGCACTGAGAGGTGGGGATAGATAGGGAAGTAATATCTTTATTACCTGAGAGCTTATCATCTATCTGGGGAGATGAGAACTCTACATATGAAAAAGAAACTAGGCCACTTATAATTTTATTCCTAGATAACATAAGTAGTTTTGAGACGAACAAAGGCAGTTCACACTCATAATCATTCAACTCATCAAACATATGTTAAATCATGAGATAAGCCTGTCCACCAGGAGTTTGCATTTGGGGAGGATACAGATAAGAAAATATAAGGGAGTTCAGTGGGAGGGGAAGGAAAGCAGGGAAAGTTTCACAAAAGGAGGTGGTATGCAAGCTGAGTCTTGAAAGAAGCTAAGGATTCTGATAACTAGGATGAGAAAAGCAATATTCCAGGCTTGTAAGACAGGAAATTGGATTAATAGTTTGAGGGGACATCTAACAGGTCAGTCTGACTGGAATGGATAAAATGCATTAAAGGGAAGAATACTTAGATCCAAAGTATAGAAAAGAATAAAAAAATAGGTTGGTGGTACAGTAGATAATTTAAAAAGTCCTGAGTTGAAATGTGGCCTCACCCTGCTAATGGGTGATCATGGGAAAATCATTTCTTTTTGTCTCAGTTTCTTCAACTATAAAATGAGGATAAAAATAGCATCTACCTCTAAGGTTGTCGTAAGGATCAAAGGAAACAATATTTGGGAAGTAATTAGCACAATGCCTGAACAGTAGACCCTTATTAGATGCTTCTTCCTTTCCCCTCTGAATTATTGCAGGCTTTGAAGTTTGTATTAGTGATAGTAAGGCATGGAAAATTTCTGACCAAGACTGACCTGGTCAGATCTATCTAAGCCTGCAGAAGACTATTTTGGCAGCTATGTGGAGGTTAGACAGAAGAAAAAAGAAACAGGAAACAAGGAGACCAATGACAGGACAACAATAGTGCTGCTGAGAGAAGATTCGAGCCTGAAATGAGCAGAGGACAGATGTTAAGAGATGTTTGTAGTGGTAGAAATTAGAAACTTTACAATTAATTGGCAATTATGCTATATAAATGCTAGCTTCTTTTAAAAATCATTAATTGTATTCAGAACATAAGGAGTAAGAAAGAGTCCAGGATAAATATCTGGGGGTTTGGAAGGATGGTGGCACCCCAAGGAGAAACTGGTTTGGGGGAGAAGACTTTCAGTTCTGTTCTACACATGCTCAGTTTAAGATACTGATAACAAAACGACCAGGTAGGGATGGCCAGCAGGCAGCTAGAGAAATTCACCAGAATTCACAAGAGATAGATGTAGATTTGGGAATCATTGACATTGGGATGATCATTGATGGAAAAGGTGACATCACTAAGGAAAAGAATATATAAAAAGAAGAGGAACTTGGGGAGATACCAAGACTTACTGGATAGGAAATAGTAGATGATCCAGCAAAAATTTCAAAACAGTAGTCAAAGAGAGAGGAGGAAGGAAGGAAAAAATAGTGCATGGATGCCAAGGAAAGACAGTAAGTAGGCAAATGGGTGTTAAAAGCCATTGAGTTCAAAGAAATTGAGGTCTGAGAAAAGACCATAGGATTTATCAGATAAGAGATTAATAGTTAACCTTGGAGAAAGCAGCTTCAGTAGAATATCAAGAATAGAGAAGAGAGTGGATGTTAAGGGAGTTGAGGCAACTAGTATAGATCACTTTTTTAAGAGGAGTTTGACCATGAAACTGAGGATAATAAGATAAGATCTTGAGAGGCTAATAGTGTGAAATAGAAGGGTTCTCTTATTTTGTATTTTTTTTTCTTTTTGCTAAAGCAATTGAGGTTAAGGGACTTGCCCAGGGTCATGCAACTAGGGAATGTTAAGTGTCTGAGATCAAATTTGAACTCAGGTCCTCCTGACTTCAGGGCTGGTGCTCTATCCACTGCGCCACCTAGCTGCCCCTTATTTTGTATTTTTAAAGAATGAAAGAGATCTAGGCATAGTTATGCCATAGTTATGTAGGAGATAATAAAAATAATCATAGTCATAATACCTAGCATTTACATAGGTTTGCAAAGTGCTTTGCACATATTACCTTATTTAAGAAGCCAATATATAAAATAGAAATTGTAGGTTAGATAGAAAGAAGGGAAGTTGGGGGGGCAATCTTCCCCCCAAAAAATAGGAGGGGAAGTTCTTCCTTTGCAAGAGCATGGGAGTTGATTTAGAGATTAAAAAAAAGAAGGGGTTTAGAAGAACTCCTGCAGGAATAGTAATAAAGAGTCAATTAGGAAACTATAAAAATATTGCCACAAAGCAGTAAGAGTCCAGTTAAGATCAGAAAACAAATCTGAAGCAAACATCTGGCAGAGTTGTATGAGTTGTTTCAGCAAGGAGTAAAGAAATAGGAGTAGAGAAAGCAGTTCAGCAAAAAGTGAGCACCCAAAGAACAAGAGGAAGGGTCAGAAAAGAGCAGATAACAACTGAATCTAGGGTCAAGAGTGAAGTCAGCTTTAAGCATGTGAACTCAAAGCAGGCAGTTTCAGATGCTAAAGGAAAGGGCCTGAACATGAGGAGAAGTTTGGGATGAATGAAGCACCAGAAGAAATGGAAGAATAGGAGATTGTGATCAGAGAGCTCAAGATCATGAAGATGATAGGGGCAGGTAATGGCAATAGCATGGACTAAAGTATGACCATCCCTATGAGGTACTGAGGCAGGGTGAAGATATACTAATATTACAGATTTGCAAAGAACTTTACATACGACAACTTATTTGATTCTCCAGCAATCCTAGGAAGTACATGCTGTTATTATTTTCATTTTATAGATAAGGAAACTGAAGCAAACAGATTAAGTGATTTGCCTAGGTTTACACAATTAATATCTTACAACAGGATTCAAATTCAAGTCTTCTTGCCTCTAAGACTAGCAGGCTATTTAATGAGTCACCTAGTTGCCGAGGGCATGGGCACTGAGGAGGCTGATGAAAAAGGAGGCCGGGGTATATGAGCAATGGGAAGGGTAAAGGGAGGGGGGAACAGCCTAATGAGCTGGGTGTTAAACTTCTTGGGAAAGGAATGAGAATCGGCACAAAGGGTGAGGGGCTGCTGGAATGATGGGGGCACAGAGAGGGTCTGGAAATAACAGCAAGTTAAAACAAATGTGGCGACTTTTCTGAGATCCACTGACGCTGGCTGCCTTGCTGGACACTCCATCTGGGACTGGCATTTTCAGTGACTGGCTGAATCCCATTCCTGGAATTCTCTCCTTCCTCATTTCTATCTCCTGGCTTCCTTCAAGTCCCAGCTGATCACCTTAATACAACCCTCTGTTGATTTATGCCCAACTTATCCTCTGTATAGCTTGTTTGTATACTGTGATTTGTGTCATCTCCCCCATTAGAATGGGAGCTCCTTGAGAGGAAGGACCAGATAACGCTTGGTCCCTAGTAGGTGCTTAATAAAGGACTGATTTGAGAAGGACAATATGAGAGCTAGAAGACATTAGAAATTACCTACCTCAGTGTTCTCATTTTAGAGAAACTGAGGCAACAGAGAAGAAAGTGATAAGCCTACAGTTGGTTAAATAGTGGTAAAGCTGGGCCTCAAAGCCAGGTCTTCAGAACTCTTTCCACTACATTCAAACTACTAAAGCTCCAGATTCAAGCCTGGAGACTTAGTTAGGCCCTAGAGAAGGCCAGCTGTTGTCTTAAGGATTCTCCCCTCAGAGGCCTCTGTCCTGCGTCAGCACCTCAAATTCAGCAGCACGTGTTTCAAGAGATGCCCAACGTGACCACACTGGAGACTTCCTTCCCTAATCACTGCTCATTCATACCCACATGCCCTCTTGGGTAACAGCAGAAATTCCCCATTTCAGAGACATGACAGTGGGGTGGGGAAGTTTGGGAGGGGGTAAGTGTAGAAACTCATCTTTATATTTCCACCCTCTCCCTTCTGCATGGTGCAGGTATACCAGGTGTTTAATAAATGCTTGTTGATTGATGACATTGCAGGATTCAAGGCTGCCTGCAGCTTTAAAGTAAGGAGGGAAATAGGAGGAGAGAATCGAAGCTGGAGTCTGGGCCAAAAAAAACAGCAAAAGGGAACTCTCCTTGGAGTAAGGAGGAATTGGCTATGCAGCCAAAAGATAATAACAGAAAGGGAAAAAAATCATTATCTTTGGAAACAAAAGGCTTAATATCCTGGGAATAGAGATGTCAGGAAGGCTGGTGGGGTGGGGAGTTAGTCATGAAGGAATTTTTTCTGCCTTCCTTGGAAACTCAAGGCCAGGTTTATTTGGACCTAAAGACAAACCTTAGAATATTTTCTTTCTCCAAAGAGGGGAAGATATCCTGGATACATTATGATGTTCTGAGATCCTCACTCCCTCTATCAACTTTTTACTATTGGTGGAGAGGGAAGGGGATGGGAAGGCATAGGATCAGTGAGAGAAATGAGGAAGGAGGATGGTTTATGTATATAGGAGGAGAGCCTGGGTAAAAGAACTGGTAACTAGACAGGGGGTTATCATTCTATCCCAAACACTCCGGGCTAGGCCCACTTGACCAAGTCGGACCCAGTTAACCAAGGCCTATTTTGGGTTATGCAGAAAGCCAGGGACTCGGCTCCTTGCCATGCTGTATCCTCTGGGGAAGAGGACAGTGTGAAAGTCACAGGTTTCTTAGCTTACTCTTGCTATTCCCTATTTCTCTGCCTCCCTTGAGAGACCTCTCAGGCAGCCCCTTAGAAGTCAGCTTCCTCAGGAAAGGCATTTCCTCTGGGATCTGAGACTACCTCTGGTTATATTCTAACCACATTTCCCTTGACATCTCCCTCGCCTCCCCTCCACCCTCACTTCCCCAGGCTGTTAATGAAAGGAAAGCCACAAAAATTACATTTAGCCCTTTCTTACCCCACACCTTCCTCTGGCCATAGGAACTGAAAAGCAACCTGAGGGCTCTCAAATTCACAGGGAAACCACAAAGCAGAAGTCCCCAAATACCCTCTGGTAACATCCGGGCTATCTGGAGGGGAATTCCCTTCGACCCCAAAGCACAAAATACAAACCCATCAAAAATTAGCTCAGGGAAGTGGGGAGGGAACAGAGGCTAAAACGAAACCCTTGGAGTCAAAGGCAGTCAAAGACAAAAGGTTCCCCATAACAGCATGGGGTTGTCAGAGGCCATCAATAGGCGTTTTTAAGCACTTACTTTATGCTAGGCATTATGTCAATTTTTCTGGCTCAATCCTTCCATCCTCCTGCCCCCTGACATTTTGGGTCTCCATTTCCCTCCTATGGATGCTTGATGGAATCCTGGTCCTGAAATTCCAGGTCCAATTTAGGTACCCACCATCTCTTCCATGGAGCCTTCTCTCATTCTCCCAGCTGGAGGTACCCTCAACTTCCCATGGCCTCTGGAATGAACCCTTCCTTTACATTTATCACATATTATCCTCCTGTGAAGGTGGTCTGACTACATCATCTCCCAGACTACAGCAAAAAGTAAGTCCTTGTGCCCATTAAGCCCTTATTTTTTATTGAATTGAGCCAGCCAAACACCTAGCTGCCCAATTTTTAGGGAGCAATATATGCTTTTGGAGAGGGAGGTATTAAAAATTTAAACACTTCCCATGCCTAGTGGGAATACACTATCATCAAGAACTTCACTCCCCTGCTCAGGGGTCAAGGCTGGGGGCTGGAGGGAGCAGAAGTTCTTAGGAACTGAATGGTGCCTTCTCTCCTGTTCTACTAGAAGAACTGAAAGCACACAGCTGTGCCATCAAGTCTCATGACTCCACAGACTGTCTCGTAGCCAGAGGAGCAGCATGGGGGAGGGGAATTAGAGCTAAACTTCTTTAGTTTCTTGAGAGGAGACCACAAACCAGCCTCATTCTTCTGACTTTTTGGGTCTCCTGTGGAAGCCCTAGTGACTGAGCCAGCTCCGAGGGATAGGATGGCACTGAGTAGAAACAGACAGGCAAGAGAAATGCCAGCTCAGTTTCTCCAGGAATGCCATCTACACGCCCAGATTCTGCTGGAGTAGATGCCTGCTTGCTGATTAGCTGGCCTGCGTGCAGACCTCTCTGGCATGTTTCAAGGCACTGCCACTCAGGAAGGTGTAAGGCAGAGAAGTGAGAGACACGGTTCCCAGGAGCCTCTTCCATTCCAGTCTTTCTGCCAGAGATCAGAAAGGTCACAAGCCAAGGGGTAATGGCATAGTTGCTTAGGGAAGCCTATACTATAAGAATTGGGGCAGGGAACAGGGGCCTTAGACCTAGAAATGGCCCCATGGTTGGCTGGGCATGTCGGTGCTATACCCAGTGGGCTCTGGGGGCTATGGCCCATGGTCATACACAGGGAACTTTCTCTCCTCAAAAACTTCATCAGCACCCCAACATGTAGCACGTAATTGTTCTGTTGCATTTATGCTGATCTTATCTCAAAAGGGCTGAAATTTACTGAATTTTACTGAAAATTACTTCTTAGACACCTGTCTCCTTCCTTGGAGCCTAGGACAAAGCTGTGTGTGTGTGTGTGTGTGTGCGCACACACACATATGTATATATACATGTGTATATACACAACATATATATACACATGCACATATATTTATGTAAGCATGTACATATGTATTTATGTATATATGTATATATAAACATACATCTATATACACATCCAAGTATTTAAGTGTTATTCAGAAAACACTTAAGAATGATAAGACTTTTACAGCCCAAACAAGACTTAGATCATATAGTTCAGCATGTTCATTTTGCAGATGAAAAAGCCAAGGTAGAGGGAGGAAAAGGGATTGGCCCAGGATTTGAGACCAGGTTTTCTAAGTCCAAATACAGTCCTTTTTCCATTACATCATCTCAGTGAGCCTTATTGATTGACTGATTGGGAAATCGTTTTCCAGTTAGATGGGAACAAACACAAACACAAAGAGGATGGAACCTGGTCCCTCCCTATGCCATTCTGGAGTTACCCAGGCAGGTCCCCTTGCTCAAGCTGAAATAGACCACTCGCCAAGAATCCATCTGCCTCAGCTTGTAAGGCAGCAGCTGGCTCCCCGACAGCAGTCATGTGACCCTGAGCTGCCTGTCCATCCATCAGTCTCCCCTCACCCTGGCCTCCCTCTCAGGCTCAGCCCCCACTCAGCCTTGGTCCCTCAAGGAGGCTAAGTTTCCCTCTGCCTGTGACCCCCCAGCAGGGCTGACCCCAGGAGTCAGAGCTATTTCCCACCTCCCATCTCTTTCCCAGAACCAGGGCTAGGGGAAAGCAAAGAGGTCTGGCCCTTTCTCACCGTCTGAAACCAGGAACTTGCTCTAGGAGGAGACAAACAGGGCCCTGGTGCTGCCTGGCATGGAGAGGGCAGTGCTCCTGGGGAACCCTGAGTCAATGTATCACTGTTCTCCACTGCCACCCACACATGGCAAGGGCCTGGGGTCCGGGCAGCCAATCAGAGCCCAGCTCGGCCCTCTGGGGAACAGAGTTCTGGCAGAACTGGGGGGAGTAGTATGTGCATGGGAGGGGAAGCAGTGGGGTGGGGGGAGTGACCTAGTAAACAGCTGATGCGAGAAAATGAATTGCCATTCAAAGCAGGACCTAGGCAGCCAATTCTGGGCCGATTGTTAGGGACAGGAGGGGAGGACAGGGGAAAAAGCATTAAATGGTTCTCTTTGTTCTCATGGTGCCGTCCCTCTCACCCTCAGAACTAAACATTCAAGCCTCCAGGTGACCAAGGTCTCAGCTGCCTTGGGGACCCAACACTCTGCTGAGATGCTGCCTCTCTCTGGCTCTTAGTCTTCCCATCTGCAAACTGGGCAAAAAGACACTCACTCTGTGCGGAGGGAGTACGTTCCAGGTTGAATGTTAAATCAAAAATTGGGGGGCGACATCATCCTGTTTCCCTGTCCTTCCACCCCCTATGGCCAGGATATCCTCGACAGGTCAGTTTGAAATGGGGCCAAAATGATGATCTGTTATTGTCACCAAATCTTCCTTCTCACAGTGAAACTGGGGAGGGGGGAATTCCCAAGGGATGGAGAAAGCAAGAACTCAGACTGGAAATCAGTTCTGCAGCAAGGAGGAAACTTGGAGGTCATCTGACTTCCACTCTCCTCCTCGTTTTTTTAATTAAAGCTTTTTATTTTCAGAACATATGCATAGAAAATTTTCAACATTCACACTTGCAAAACCCTGTGTTCCAATTTTTTCCCTCCCTTCCCCTCACCCCTCCCCTAGACAGCAAGTAATCCAATATATGTTAAACATATGTAATTCTTCTATACATATTTCCACCATTATCATGCATGAAAAATCAGGTCAAAAAGGAAAAAGATGAGAAAAAAACAAAATGCAAGCAAACAACAACAAAAAGTGAAAATACTAGTGAAAATACACCCAGTCCCCACAGTCCTCTCTCTGGGTGCCCTCCTCATTTTTAATGATGAGAAAAGTAGAGTACCCTGGTGGCCAGTGACTTGTTTAATGCCACATGGTCATTCTCTGGCAAAGTTGGACCACAAACTTAGGTGTCCAGAGCTAGAAAGAATGCCCTCCCCACTACTGAACAATATTCTATAATTTTCATTTTTTCTGTTGTTCTTTGTTTTTTTTCTCATTTCCCCCTTTGATCTGATTTTTCTTTCTTATTTTTAGAGTTAATTTTTTTATTAATCAGAGTATATTGTAAAGTACTTCTACAATTTAATCAGAAATGCTTTGAATTTACCATTCAGACACATTTACTCTAGTGACATCAAACAGACAAAGACAAAACAGAATACACATTTGTTTGTTTGTTTTTGGAAACTGACTAGATGTTTAAGTGAGTCCTACCTGTGTTACTTGGGACCACATTTTTCCTATGGGAAAAATGATCACTTGCTATATACAACACTAAGTCATATTGATTTTCCTAGCTTTTAAAAACATGATCTGAAAATCTTTTTATTTTCAAAATATATGCATAATTTTCAACATTCACCCTTGCAAAATTTTGTGTTCCAATTTTTTTTCTCCCTCCCTTAAAGGGCAAGTAATCCAATATATGTTAAACATGTGCAATTGTTTTCTACAACTGTCATGCTGCACAAGAAAAATCAGACATGATTTGATTTTCTTTGTGCAGCATGACGAATAAAGAAATATGTTTAGAAAAACTGAACATTTTAAACCTATATTGGAGTGCTTGATGTCTTGAGGAAGGACGAGAGGAGAAAAATTTGGAATACAAGGCTTTTTTTTTTCAATGTTGAATCTTTGCATATGTTTGGAAAAATTAAATACTATTTAAAAAAGAATATCGATAAAACATTTTCATAGCCAAGAAATAAACCTTTGAACTTAAAAAAAATAACAATACTCTAACTCCTGCTCTACTCTGCCTCCTTTGGATGAGGTCATAAAACTCAAAAACAAGAGCTCCCTGCTTAACCAAAGCAAAATTTGATTCCCTCTGAAGGTCAGATAGAAAATTCATCTCTAGAAGAAGATAGAATCTTTCCACTTGACTATAAAGATTATTTTGGATGGTTTGGGTTAAAAAAATTTCTTTCTTACACATCCAGGATGACAGATAACTTTACATATAGGACGAATATTAAGTGAAAGGGAGTCTAAAGCTATAAGAAGGCAGCTGCAGAGAGAAGTGGACCTCCAAGCAGAGTTTATTCAGGTTCAGAAGTCCTTCAGACTCTCCCCACTTCT
Source organism: Myrmecobius fasciatus (assembly GCA_023553655.1). Lineage (NCBI taxonomy): Eukaryota > Metazoa > Chordata > Mammalia > Dasyuromorphia > Myrmecobiidae > Myrmecobius > Myrmecobius fasciatus. The sequence continues at coordinate 5,056 of JAJPUD010021239.1, read as the reverse complement.
TGAAAGCAAGTTTCACTTTTAGTATTTGGGGATATTTACAAGTGGCAAATATGCCATGTATTCAATCACTTTTCCCCTCCAAGATCCCTGATCTTTCTTCTTCTGAGAGAACACAAGTAGCCCTAAATCTCCATATGTGCTGCCAGAGATTCCATACACCTGCTAAATCACTCAACTGGTGATCTTACCTATACCCTTGCTTGCTCCCCCAAGCCACCCCACATCTTGTTCAGACAACCTGTTGAGTATAAACAACCTGAGTCATTGCAGGGTCCCCAACTCCAGCTTCATGTCTCCCTTAGTGAGACCCAGCAGTTGCCTGTAAAAAGAGGAATTGCTTGGGAGGTGTGTGTGTGTGTGTGTGTGTGTGTGTATGTGTGTGTGTGTGTGTGTGTGTGTGAGAGAGAGAGAGAGAGACAGAGAGACAGACACAGACACAGACACAGACACAGACACAGACACAGACACAGA
>JAJPUD010021238.1:0-23369 GCA_023553655.1 Myrmecobius fasciatus | reverse complement strand
TTGATAATCTAAATGAAATGGAGGAATATCTACAAAAATATAGATTGCCCAGGTTAAGAGAAGAGGAAATAAATTATTTAAATAGTCCCATATTAGAAAAAGAAATAGAACAAGCTATTAACCAACTCCCTAAGAAAAAAATCTCCAGGGCCAGATGGATTTATATGTGAATTCTACCAAACATTCAAAGAATAATTAATTGCAATACTATACAAACTATTTGAGAAAATAGGGACAGAAGGTATACTACCAAATTCCTTCTATGAGACCGAAATGGTGCTGATAGCTAAACCAGGTAGGGTGAAAACAGAGAAAGAAAACTATAGACCAATTTCCCTAATGAATATTGATGCAAATATTTTAAATAAGATATTAGCAATGAGATTACAGAAAGTCATCCCCAGGATAGTACACTATGACCAAGCAGGATTTATACCAGGAATGCAGGGCTGGTTCAATATTAGGAAAATTATCAGCATAATCAATTATATTAATAACCAAACTAACAAAAACCATATGATTATCTCAATAGATGCTGAAAAAGCATTTGATAAAATCCAACACCTATTCCTATTGAAAACACTAGAGAGTATTGGAATAAATGGGCTTTTCCTTAAAATGATTAATAGCATTTCCTTAAATCTATCAGCAAGCATCATCTGTAAATATAGAGAGAATTGTCTCATATTTACAAGAATTCAAGCCACTCTTCAATAGATAAGTGGTGAAGGGATATGAAAAGACAATTTTCAGATGATGAAATTAAATCCATCTCTAGTCATATGAAAAGTTGCTCCAAATCACTATTGATCAGAGAAATGCAAATTAAGACAACTCTAAGATACCACTACACACCTGTCATATTGGCTAAAATGACAGGAAAAGATAACGATGAATGCTAGAGGGGATGTGGGAAATCTGGGACACTAATACATTGTTGGTCAAACTGTGAAGGGATCCAACCATTCTGGAGAGCAATTTGGAATTGTGCTCAAAAAGTTATCAAACTGTGCACACCCCTTGAACCAGCAGTGTTTCTATTGGGCTTATATCCCAAAGAGATCTTAGAGTAGGGAAAGGGACCCACATGTGCAAGAATGTTTGTGGCAGCCCTTTTTGTAGTGGCTAGAAACTGGAAACTGAAGGGATGCCCATCAATTGGAGAGTGGCTGAATAAATTATGGTATAAGAATGTCATGTAGATTATTGCTCTGTAAGAAACGACCAGAAGGAAGATTTCAGAAAGGCCTGGAGAGACTTGCATGAACTGATGCTGAGTGAAATGAGCAGAACCAGGAGATCATTATACACAGCAACACCAAGATTATATGACGATCACTTCTGATGGACATGGCTCTCTGCAACAAAGAATTGTTTCAAACCAGTTTCAGTTGTTCAGTGAAGAAAACAATATACACCCAGAGAGAGGTATATGAAATGTGGACCACAAGATAACATTTTCGTGCTCTCTATTGAGGTTTGCTTGCATTGTGTTTCCTTTCTCTGATTTTCTTTTTTTTTTCTTGTAGATAGGATTTTTCTTGCACAACTTGTCAAGTATTTCAACATTATTAACATGTAGTGGACTTCCTGTCATCTAGGGGAGGGGAGGGGAATGCAGGTAAAATTTGTAATGGAAAGCTTTGTAAAGATCAATGCTGGGGAACTACCCATACATATGTTATACAAATAAAAAGCTTTAATAAAAATTAATTATTTAATTAATTAAAAAAAGAATTACACACATACACACACAAAGAGACACCGAAAGAGAGAGAGAGAGAGAGAGAGAGAGAGAGAGAGAGAGAGAGAGAGAGAGAGAGAGAAGGGAGAGAGAGAGAGAGAGAACAGAGAGAGAGAGGCAGAGAAAGAGGAATATAAGTCTTTACTCAGGACCTCACAGACAAATATTCAGATAAATAGACATATACAATCTACTAATAGAAAGATACATTTTTTTAAGGATGCAAGCTGTAAAATTTTTGTAAAGTAGATACCATTCACATTTCTTGATGGAACAATCTTTGTCCCCTAAGCCTGTGTCCAAATCCCTTCAAATAATGGAAGAAATGTCCTCCTTTTCTCTTTTGTGTTGTGGTATAATGAAGGACCTTAATTTCAACTTTAGGATTCCCATTTATTGATTATGTGATGTTAGACAACTCATTTAAATTTATGAAGCATCAATTTCCTTATCTGTAAAATGAAGGGTTTGTACTGGATTTTTCCAAGATTTTCCCAAGTTCAGATATGTGACCCTTTATCAGATATTTATGCTTTTTTATTTTACTTTATTTCCCTTATAACTAATATCATTACCTCATGGCTAGATTATTGTAATAGATTTCTTAATAATTTCACTGAGTCTAGTTTTTATTTCCTCTAATTCTTTCTATACACTGACAGAACAATATGTTTTTTTTTCCCAAGAAAAAAAAAACATTTATGTTATTCTTCTATTTAAAAATATTTATGACAATACCTGCTAGGCTAATGTAGGTGTATTTTGGGGTTGAAAGGTATATAGGAAAATTAGTTCACATATAGTTTAAAATATTCATAATGCATAGTGATTGGTCATTATGAAATAATGATTAAAAGGCCACAGAAAATATTTGGGGAATGAGAAAAAAACAGGATGCTATTATAAAGGGAAAGAATAATCACTGAATGCTGGCCTGAGTGTTTTGAGTGCTAGAGCATGGAAAGAAAAGCAGAAGTAGTGTAATTTGGAGGAAGTATATGTTATATATATTTTGGCACAGTTTGAGTGTATTTTTGAAGTAAAAGTAAAGAGTCAATATTAGAGGCTAGAACTGGTTATGCTTTTCTGGAATCTCATTTACTTATTTGGCCATTTTGGTGTTTGGAGATAATTGATTGTGGCATTAATTTGAATTTTCCGTGCAGCATGTACCAACATGAAAAAAAATTTATAAGTTTCAATATTTGATTATGTCCCTTAAAATATGTTTAAATTTTGGTACCTTGAACTAGGGACTCAGTACATGTTTCCATGAAGGAATGTGTGGTTTTCATAAGATCATGACACTGGGCAATATAACACAAACCAAGAAAATCACAGGGCTGGCTCAAGGTCACCTAACTCCTTATAGGCAGAACTAGGCATGGGGATCACGTCTAGTATTTGTGAACTCATGGCTCTTTCTAGTACAATACTCATGTCCTAATTTATTTTTTCCTTCATTTTTCTATTAAAATTCTTAGTTCTAGTCAGATTAGTCTCTCTTAGCCTATCCAAAGCTGCCTTCCTTTGAAGTAAAGTTGAGTTCTTTTTTCCTTAATAAAGTCTTTGTACCTTGTAAAATAGCAATATCTTCCTTTTTTAATCCTCATTTCACCAATGGCCAAACAATATCATAGGATTAGACCTAAAATGAACCCTAGAGATAATCAGATCCTATCCTTTCCATTTACAGGGAAAAATGAATTTCAGAAAGATTTAATGACTTCCCACAGTCATCTAATTGTACGAGCAAATTTCTATTGTTCTTCCAAGTGTCTTTTGTTAAGAAGGCACATGATGTGAAATTTAGATCAATGATTTTGAATTTAAAGAGCCTGGAACAAGTTTTGATAGCAAATGTGGGCATTATAAATGGCAAATGAAGAGGAAAAAAATTATAACCACATCAATGTTTTCCATTTTCATTCCCCTTTACAAATATAAAAGTTGTTCCCTTCACTAGAAAAGTGGGTAATACAAAAAAAAAGGTCATTCTATTTTATCGCATAGAAATCTGAGGCTTCAAGATGTGAATTGATTTGCCCAAGGTCTCACAAATCATAAATAAACATAAATATTTTGAATCTTTGAAAGATATTGTCCACACCAAAAAATAAAAAAAATTAAAAATTAACAAGAACAACAAAAAGAAAGATAATAACAGAAAACTGTGGAAGCATTTAAATATGGAAAGAAAAGGAAAAGGTGTATGAATTAAAAACAGCAAAAATAACCACATGCTAAAGATTCAAGTTGCTTTTTGCTATTTTTCTTAATCCCTATTTCTCTGATAAAACTCTCATATCTTCACTCACTCTCATCCGTGCTTTTCTTTTCCTATTTCCTATTGCCAAGGACAGTGAAATTCAGCATTCCATGAATATGATAGTATTTGGCAAATTAGAGGCAAAAGTATTTAAATAAAGAAACTAACTGCACCTTCAACTAATTATATTATATTCTGAAATGTCCCCATCCATAAAATACTATCCCATCCATGCAGTTTATGTATGCTTGATTAGAGTTAGTGCCCATTGCTGCCAGCTAATCAGGAACTCAGTATTTGGTATTGTAATCCCAACATACCATTTTGTACACAAAGACATTGAGATGTTTTTGAAGTTCAAGGCCCTTCATGCACCTAATGTTACTAATATTATGAAATATGAGATATGTTCTGATTCTTCAGCCGCTACCTGGGTGTGAGCTATGCTTTATGCTGTAGGAATTAGAAAAAACAATAGCAATAATCCCTTGCAATACATACATGACAAAAGCACTATAGTAAAAAAAAATTGTGATTGGACTCATGAATTTTAAATTTGTTTTCAAGGCAGGTGTACAGAGCTGAAATTATATATGTCTATGTGTGGACATATATATATATATATATATATATATATATATATATATACATATATATATGGCTGTGTGTGTATGTGTATATATCTGTGTGTATATATACAAACTTATGTAAGCATAATAAAAATATGTATTTTGTCCATGTTTTCAATAGTGACCAACTCTTATTGACTCCATGTGCACTCCAAGCCCTTCTATCCTCTACTGTGTCTCAAAGTATTTTTAAGTTAATGTTTATACTTTCTAGGATCCTACCTATCTCATCTTTTGCTGCCCCCTTTTCCTTTGGCCTTAATCTTTCCCAACATCAAGGCTGTTGTTCACCTCCACCCCAGTGAGTCCTGTCTTTACATTATATAACCAAAGCATTTAAGCTTTAGCTTTAAATTTGACTTTCTGGTGAATAGCCTAAATTGATTTTTTGAAAGAAGTGTGTACTGATTTGATCTTTCCGCTGTCCAAGGCAGTCTCAAGTCTTCTCCAGCACCACAATTTACAAATATACATAAAATACATACATACATATACATATATACATATATATTATACACATATACATATATATAATACATATATAGACACATATACATATATGTATACATATGCATATACACATTGGTATGTATGCATATTCTATACATATATGCATCTTATGTATATAGACATAGGAAATATATAAATAAATGTAACAAACATACACAGTTAAGTCCCCATTATTGACAATATAGATCCTATAAAGTGTTCAAATTATTTTAATTTCCACTCTTTTAATTTATATATAATAAATTGATAATTGGTCCCTAATCAACAAAAATATAGGGTAGGAATTCAAATAATATGAGTACTTCAATAAGTTTATTGTTCCCACTAATCATGATTTAGCTGAATATTCATTTGTTTGTATGAGTATATGACTAAATTGGTGAATGAATCTGTCTAAATATTTTTCTGATGTAAAAAGATCAATTTTCATTGCTTATTACAAACTACCAAACAGAGTAAATAGCAGTTTTACACTGCATTATTTTGATTATTGAAGGTGCAAAACAGCTCATTTTGTTACATTCTTTAGTAAGTAAAAATAATGTTCAAATGGTCCCTGCTTTGTTAAGGACAAAACACTTTACATCTCTGGGTATTAGTTTTCTTATCTGAAAAAAAATGAAATTGGAATAAATTAATATTTGCCAGGTATTATAAAAAAGATTTTTTTAGGTTGAGTTGGAGTAGATCTTCTATAGTCCCTTTCCATATGATATTTGGTGATTTTATGAAATTCATTGATTTTGTACTTGAAGGTCTTTTAAGATGGCAAAGTAATATATTTCACGACAAAAGGAGTGACTTCATGAATGATTTATTTTGCAGTAAATGAAGGAAGAACTTTCTGATACTTTTGCTGCTTGGGAGCACAATCTATTCTCAACTCAATGTATGCTTCCATATATTAGACTGAAAGAAAGATTTTAAAAGACTCATTTTTGTTTTTTTAAGCGAAATTCCCAAGACAGAACTGTTGTGTCCTTCTCTTCAGTTATTTTAATGTGTAAAAAGGCAATGAATTAATACATGCAATTATAATTTCCCTTCAGAAAGAACATTTGAATGGTGGTAAGCAAAAGTGTTTATCAGTGCCAAAAAATTAAATATAAATATCAAAATGTTGTCACTTAAATATGATCAGACATAGATTTAGAAGAGGAAAGGTCCTTTGTGACTATTCAGCCCAATATCATCATTTTACAGATGAGGAAGCATACCCAGAAAGTTTAAATGACTGATCCAAGATCATATAGGCAGTAAGTGACAAGAGATAAGCTCTTAACCCAGATTTTCCTAATTGTAAGTTCAGCTATCTTTCCATTGCCTCATGATAAATCTTGAAGCATTTTTTAAAGGCTAAAAATACTTTTTGACCATTTAAGAGAAAGTTATAACATTAATTCTATCAAAATTCCAAATAAAAATATCACAGAATTAAAAACAAACAAAAAAAAACAAACAAAAATCATTTGTATTCAGAGGGAGATAAATACAATTATATTTTTATTTATCATTCTTTACAATTGATCTTAGAACCAGTTAAGATTCATAATTTTACTTCTGTCCCTTTGCATTCCCGAGAAGCAATCTGAAGATATGATGGTATTTTTTCTAATATCTAACAATATTTCATTTATTTTTCCTTATGTTAATTTTCCTTGTTTATGGTACTATCTGCTATTATTACTAGTCCCATTCCCTCCAGGATTGCTATCACTTCTTGAGTGCTTTTTGATTGTGTCTTCTGTTTTAATAGTGCATGGTCATTTTTTTTAAATTCCCCATTTTTCCCTCTCTAAGGAGTCAAACTATAAATACTGCTGTACTTCTCTGAGCTTCATCCAAAATTATTAAAGATATGATTCCTGCTTCCTTTGAGAAAACGACACATCAGCTCAGAAGTTAGTCTTGGCAGTAATTTCTGGCTAGCTGAAGTGACTTCCCACTTTCAGAAAGCCTGATCAGTATATGATGGGGTTCTATATTGTTTTTACTTCATAATCTTAAGCCTACCAGACTTTAATACAGCTTCAGTGAATCAATACTTAGTGAGGGTATCTATTTCTTTTTTCCATATGCTAAAAACTTCTCCCTTGAAATCTTGCAAATAACTCCATTGGTCTTATCTCATGGGGAAGAGAGAATACATAGAGACATGTATGTATATGTATGTATGTCTTACACATGTATATGTGCATATATACAGATACAAATACACATAAGTATATAATTAAAAGTAATAATTGATTAAAGACCTATTAAGTACAAAATCAAGAAATTGTTCTAGCACAAGGCTTACTAATATTTCATTGCTTTGTACAGTACCTTAAACATACATAATAAGTGTTTTATAAATGTTTATTGAAATTAATTATTTAATTTTTTTAACACAGGCTTCTTTGAAAGTCTAGTAAAGCCTCGACTTAAACCTCTTCTAAAAAGATTTTTTTAATAAAGGAAATGCCAAATGTTACTTAGAGGTCAGTGAAAATACATATATGAGTTATCCCCATCCAATTCCTGCATGCTATAAAATATGCCCTTAAAACTTCTTGGACTCCATTTTTGACATCTTTTACCCCAGAGAATAAGAATGTCAAGGAATGTTGAACTCTTTAGTAGCTTTATGGCCATAGAAAACTCATTTATAGTTCCTAAGACTTAGGTAACTGTAAAACAAATTGACATTAGCTGAAATTTTATGTAATAGAAGTTCCTACATCAAAGTCATGAAGCACTAAGATCACTAAGACAAAATCCCACACACTCCCTAACCCTAAAATGCTTATATTCCACTACAGAATGGTAACGTTTTTAGAGATAATAAAAACTAAATCAGTTTTAGAAGCTGGAAGCAAAAATCCCTAGGATGGAGGAAGAGGTGATTTAAAGAAGACTTTGAATAGGAGTTGCTTACTGGTTGAGCTCTGAAGGAAGATACCTTCCTTCTGTTAATTATTTGCTATTAATCTGTATGTAACTTGCTTTGTATATTTTTGTTTGCATGTTGCCTCTCCCAATTGGTTTTAAGTTCTTCGAAGGCAAGGGCTTTTTCTTTTAATCCCCAAATATTTAGCACATAGCAGCTAACACATAGTGATGAAAAATATTTGCTGATAGATTGAATTCTGAGAAGTTGAAAGAAGGTTTGTTTCTCAATATGAACAAGTTGACTTGCCAATCATGCAACTTAGACTTTTTGTTTTTGGCATGTAGCCCACTGTTCAGCTATTAATTTTATTGGGAAGTTAAAGTACTAAAAATGTTTTCTGATAATCAGTGATAAACTATTAAAATACATATTTAACCAGATGACATAATGATTTTAAAATGTTTGGATTTTCCTCTAAAAATAAGCTCAGTCCATATTATTACTCAAAAGGTTTTCCAATATAACATATCATAATGAAGTCTTCCCTGTTGAAAGTGAAATCAAAAATCTTTTGTGATAGTCATCTTTGCTTCCACTTGCTGGTTTTTTAAAATCTTTTTGTACTTTACACATATTGTAATCTGTTTTATAGATCAATAATTTGACTTTTTTGCAGCCTCACCAACTGTTCATCACAGGGGTCGTTACTTTTCTTATGCATGTGGCACATTTTCAGTCCAAAAAAACCTCTTTTTCATAACCTGGTGATTTACAAAAGGTACCACAAGATTCAACTACTGAGTAAGTGAAACTTTTTTTTATACTTGCACTGAAACAAGAATGATTTTCTTGGCAGTTAGAGTTGTTCTAAGGAACTCTCACTTGCCTTGGCTGTTAAAAGTATCTTACCATTTTGTGTCATGCACAAAACATGAGCCATTCAAAGCTTTAACAGAACTCCTTGTGCAGAGCATACTTGATTGGGAAAATGATTTTATTCTCTAGGAGCAATTCTAGAACATGTGTCTTGCTTGCTCCTACGGCATTTTCTGTTCCTCCATTCCATGCCAGCAACCCATCCTGTAAGGAAGTGCACAGGAGTCCATCATAGTTTGAGTATAATTTTCAATTGAATAGATTTTTTTTATAAGGTTGGAAAGAATGTAACAATTGTTACTGAAGATTGCATTTTACTTGATTTCTTTTGCTGGCTCAAAATCACTTTCAATTTCTCCTTGTTTCCCTTTAATTAATAACATAAATAGCAGAGGAAGATATCTATTGAGGGTCACAGATATCTACATAAACAAATGGCTTCAAATGGGCAAGTTTTTTTATTATATGTTTTAAAATTTGTCAGAGGTAAGAAGATAGCAAAATCAGGCTAATGTATATCCTACAAAACAAATTAAAATTATGTTTAATTTACTTGTCAATTTCATTTATGTTTGGAAGTATCTTTTATCTCTATACATCTTTGTAATTGTAACATAAGGAGACTAAAAAGCTAAGTAGGAATGCTAAGCAAATTTCCTTAGATATGGAATGAATCAAATGGTCCAAGAAATAAGATGTAGTTTCTTTGAAAGGAAAACATATTTTCAAGTTTCCAAAATAAATCTTCCAAGAGGGGGAGAATCTACAAATAACCATTGAGATATCCAGGTGCAAGGAGATGTAGTAAGATTGGAAGTTTTTTTTTTTGGGGGGGGGTGGTGGAGCAGGATTTTGGGAGAAGAAAGAAACAGAGAGGCAGACAGAAAGAGAGGCATCATGAAGATAAAGAGGAATACAGGGTGGGATTATATATGACCTAAAAATAGGTTGAGATAATAAAGAAGAAAAAACAAACAAATAAAAATTGCTAGAAGAATAAATTAGATTCAATGGCAAGTAGATGACTTTTTGACCATCAAAAATAAATATATAATTGGATTTAAAAATCCTATTAAACTAGAATCTTTAGATGAGTTGCTAGAGGACTTTAAGCATTAAGATAAAATTCAAGGCCAGTTGTAAGTATTAGCAGAAGCTGTTATTAGACTGTTTAAAGATTAAAGAAAAAATACCTAAATCTTAGGATATTTTAAAGAAAATATTCAAAAGTATCATTTTATGTTACATAAGGGAAACCTCATTTAGAATAATCTGATGAAATAAAAAGTCATATTTTAGAGTTTAATAAAACTTTTTTATTTCAATGTATAGCAATATGATAAGAAATATGATGGCATAAATGGCCACACCATCTTGAACTCAAGAAAAGCATTTTTCTCTTAAAAATAACAACCACAGTAGCAAATCTTTCTTTCTACTTTTTGGCAACATATAAAAATGAAAGACCTCAATATTAAGGGGAAGTGAAGTAGGACAATCATATAATTTTTCATATTAGCAGTGACTTTTAAGAATTTTTGAAGGAATTGGGCCATATAATTTTTCTAGAAATAGCAACAGCAAATGGTTTCAGGAAAATAGCAGAAACAAATGGTTTACAACAGTGTACCTTGTTATAATAGTATTAACACTAAATTTGCAGTCAGAAGAAAGATAAAGACTCAAATTTTATTTCTGAGACTTAATGTGTGTTTGTGAATAAATAACAATCTTTTTGAGGACCAATTTTCTCATCTTTAAAATGGGTATACTACTCCAATAGTCACTACTTCTTAGGAAACAAGAAATAAATGTCAATTCTTAATTATAATAAAATCACCTGTTTATTAATATCACTCAAATCCTATCTTATAATAAATAGTTCACTTTTCCTAATTTTTAACTCCATATACATATACATAATAAAATCAATAGTAATGACATTTCATATCAAATGACAATTATTTATCAATGGATGGCCATAAATGGTAAAAAGGATAAATGGAAAGTTGAATGATAAAATTAGTGTAGAAAAAAAAGAAAATAGTGTGGGGAAGATTAGCTGAGCTATTAGAGATCCTTCCTGGTACTGGGCACAGATTGGGTAGCAAGTATAGGATTGTGTAAACTTCTGAAGGCTTTGACTGAGTTACAAAGAAGTTACAATTTGGAAAGTATTCCAAAGTAAGGACATGATAAAATTATTTAAATTATTAATGAAAGTAATATAAGTATACTTTAAAAACTGTTTTTAAAACTTTGATATACTTAGAATCTATGTAAAAAATTGAAAGTAATATATTATGTTATAGGATGTTGATATTTGGGTTTTTTTTTCTACAGACATAATCAACAAATTCAACAACTATTTAATAAGTGCCTATTAATTTTAAGACATGGTGATAAATGCTGGGATACAAATGTAGAGATGAGAGAAGATAATACAAAGAGTCACAGGTAAAAATTAGAAAGATCTTTAATTATCCTTTAAAACTATAACATTCCAACCCTTTGCTTAAAGATCTCAAGTAAGAAAAACTCAGTTAATATTATTTTTGGATAGCTATAATAATAATTAATAAAAATAATACTAATAACATCTAGGGTTTATATATAAATTTTCAAGATTTATAGAATGCTTTAGAGATATTACTCATGACAATCTTGTTCTTATTAAGCTCAATTTACAAATGAGGTAATGGAGATTAGAGAAATTGAATTATATGGCTAGGGAGATAGAGCTAATAAATGCCTGAGGTAGAATTTGAGTCATGTCTTCCTGACTTTAAGGTTATTTATTTATTTATTTATGTTTATTTTAATTTATTATATATGCATATATATATAATAAAATACAGTTCATTATATATAATTGTAAAGTATGATAATATATACTTGGATATTGTTTATTTATTAATAATATTATTATATAATGTTTTATTTTCCTGTTATTTGTAAAACAATTTTAATATTTTTAAAACATTGATTTCTAAATTTTCTCCTTACTTCCCTCCCTACTCTTATCCACCTCAATGAGAAAACACATGTTAAGTTATGAAAAACATTTCCATAAAAGTCTTGATTTCAAGGTTAACAAGAATTATTTCCCTCTTACAATATGAACAAATATCTCTGTCTGCAACTTCCACCCATGTTCTTTGTTCTGCCCTCCAGGTTCATAACTGAAGCCAATATAAGGATGGTATAAATAAGGTACAGAGTTTTCCTTGAAAAATACATGAAACCAAGGTTCTGATCAGAGTCTGATGGAATGAAACATCTTTCCACTTCTTAGAGTCTCATAGGATGAAATTTCATCTCAAGTTCAAGACAGATTGGAAAAAAAAATCAAGAAAGATCAGTGTCACTGGCATGAAAAGAGTGTTCAGCCCAGCTCAGACAGACTTTGGAAAGGGAAGACAATTCCTTAAAAAATACTTGACTATCCGAAAAAAAAAAATACAATGAAGAAAAAAAACAGCTTCAAAAGTAGAATTAATGAAATTGAAAAAGAGATACAAAAGCTGTGATACTGGGATATAGATGGAATCGTCACACTACTTAAAAACTAGAATGGAGCAAATGGAAGCTACTGACTCTATGAGACATGAAGAATCAGATAAACTAAAAAGAATGAAAAAATGGAAGAAAATAAGAAAAATTACCATATTAAAAAGAAACAACTGATCTGAAAAATCGATCCAGAGGAAAAAATTAAAAAAAAATATTGGTTTATTGAAAGGCCATGACCAAAAAAAAGATCTTGGATAGCATTCTTCAAGACATCATAAAGGAAAACTGCTGCAATATTCTAGAAACAGAAGGCAAAATAGTCACTGAACAAATATATTGATTATCTTCAGAAAGCGCTCTCACAAGTAAAACTACAAGGAACATTATTGAAAACTCCAAAACTACAATCCCAAGATAAAAAAAAACACTGCAAGTTATCAGACAAAAACAAATCAAATATAAAAAAAAACCAGGATATTGACATTGAATTGAATTGAAGGGCCTGGAATACCATATTCCAGAATGTAAAGACTTGGGGTTTTAAATAAGAATTAATTACCCATCAAGACAGCATTATTTTCCAGGGAAGTCGATGGTTCTTCAACAAAGTAAGAGACATTCAATCATTTCTGTTGAAAAGACCAGGACTAAACAGAAAATTCATTGTATAAACACAGGACTCAAGAGATGTATATAAAGGTAATTAGGGTAAAATATACTATTTAAAGGTTAAACAGTTTGCATCTTCAGATGGGGCCAAAAGAGGAGACATGGCATGTGTGGAAGGTGTGCTTGTGAATGAACTCTGATGAGATGATATCTAAAAAAAAGACATTAGGAGGTGGGAAAAGATCTGTAGTCGAAAAAGAGAAAAAGAGAAGCATAATGGGACCAATTAGATCACATGAAGAGGCAAAAAACCTCACAAAAAAACCCTATTACAATCCAAGGGATGAGTATTGTAAGAACCTTAACCTCATAACTTTTGGCTCCTAGAGCCTTTCATTCAGTTGGGTATAGATATTCATCTAACCCTATAAAGGAGTAGAAGGAGAAAAAGGAAATAAAAGAGAATAAAGGAGGGTGGAAACATTAGGAAAAAAGGTAAGAGAAAAGAGGAGGGTGACATAAATCAAGGTAGTGGATGGATGGGTCAACAACAACAAAAAAAAAAAAAACCAAAAAAAAAAAAAACAAAAAAAACACCACTAAGAAGAGGGTAGAAAGAGAGAGAAAAAGGATACACATGGGACAAATGGGATGGAGAGAAATACAGAGTTGGTGATCATAACTGTGAATGTAAATGGGATGTATACTCCCATAAAATGGAAGCAAAGAGAAAAGTGGATTAAAAAACAGAATCCTACAATATGTCGTTTACAAAAATATATATTTGACACACAGATGCATATACGGAGTAAAGATAAAAAGCTTGCAAAGAGTTTATTTTGCTTCAGCTAATGTTTAAAAAGCAGGGGTAGCCATTCTTATCTCAGGTAAAGCAAAAGCAAAAATAGATCTAATTAAGAGATAAGGGAGGAAAGTACATTTTAATAAAGGGTTCCTTAAAAATGAAGTAGTAATAATATTAGATGTATACACACAAAGTGGTAGAGCATACAAAATTACTAGAGGAGATATTAAGCCAGTTACAGGAAGAAAGAGACAGCAAAACTATGTTAGTGGGTGATCTCAAATTTCCTTTCTCACCATCAGAAAAATATAATCACAAAATAATCAAAAAGGTAATTATGGATGTTAATAAAATTCTAGAAAGCCTCAATTTGATAGACCTCTGGAGAAAGTAGAATAGAAACAGAAAGGAATACATCTTTTTGTCAGGAGCGCATGGCACCTACACAAAAATTGACCATGTATTGTGACATAAAAACCTTAAAATCAAATGCAGAGAGGCATAAATAGTAAACACTTCCATTTCAAAGCACAATGCAATAAAAATGATGTTCAATAAAGAATCAGGGAAAGATTGATTAAAAACCAATTTGTAATTGTATAATCTTAATTGAAAAAATGAGTAGATCGACGGGGTGGAGCCAAGATGGCGAACTGCAGACAGCATTCTCTGTGAGCTCCTGAGACCTTCCCTCAGAACAAGACAAATTGAGCCTCCGAACTGGATTTAGAGTGAGGGCTCCACCAAACATTGGGCTACAATGCACTTCTATCAAAAATCTACTTTGAAAAAACTCCGGAGGTTAGTCTCAGGGGAATCAGCAGCTGGCCGTGATCAGATGCCAGCACACCCGGGGCGGAAGTCGGGCTGCGACAGAGGCAGATTTTAGGCACCCAGAAAGTCCCTGGGAGATGCCTGGGCCACTTTGCTCTGCTTGCGGGCAAGTGCTTTGGCAGATCTGCCTTTGGTAAAAGGCGGATTGAGAGCAGGTGAAAGTGTGGACCTAGTGCGGATCTAGCCTGACCAGCCTCAGACCAGAAGTCAACTCAGCAAACTGCCCCGGGGCAAATTGAAACTGGCAGAATTCCCTGCTGGTGACTGATACCTCAGCACAAAATCGTGAGTAAGAAGCAGAAGAGAGCTCTCACCATAGAGAGCTTCTATGGAGAGAAAGTAGGGCAGTCCCCAGATTATGAGATTCTGAAAACAATCCCAAATGAAGCCACAAAGGCAGACTTGAGCTGGTCTCCTTTTCAGAAGGCTTACCTGGAAGATTGCATAAAGAATCTCAAAAGAGAGCTAGAAGAATAATGGGGAAATAAATTGAGATCAGGGCAACAGAGATATCAAAAACTGGAAAACAGGACTGGTGAATTGGAAAAAGAAAACAATTCACTGAAAAACAAAATTGGTGAATTGGAAAAAATCACCAATTCACTGAAAAATAAAAATGGTGAATTGCAAAAGGCAATAATTCACTGAAAAACAACATTGGTGAATTGAAAAAAGACAACAATTCACTGAAAAATAAAACTGGCAAAATGGAAAAAGAATGCATTGAATCAAGAAATTCAATTGGCCAGCTACAAAAGGAGCTAAAAAAGATAACTGAAGGAAATAATACTTTAAAAATTAAAATTGAAAAAATAAAAGTAAGTGACTCAATAAGACTACAAGAATCAGTCAAACAAAAACAAAAAAAAATGAAAAAAATAGGACAAAATATGAAATATCTCCTAGGAAAAACAACTGACTTGGAAAACAGGTCCAGGAGAGACAATCTAAGGATTATTGGACTCCCTGAAAGCCATGATGAAAAAAAGAACCTTGATGCTATGTTCCAAGAAATCATGAAAACGAACTGCCCTGATGTTTTAGAATCAGAAGGCAAAATTGGCATTGAAAGAATTCACCTCCTGAAAGAGACTCCAAAATTAAAACAAAAAGGAACATCGTGGCCAAATTTCAGGACTATCTCAACAAGGAAAAGATATTACAAGCAGCTAGAAAGAAACAGTTCAAATACTGAGGAACTGTAATTAGAATTACACAAGATCTCTCAGCGTCCAAATTAAAGGATCAAAGGGCCTGGAATCAGATATTCGGAAAGGCAAAAGAACTTGGATTACAGCCAAGAATAAGTTATCCAGCTAAAATGAGCATCATCTTCCAGGGAAGGAGAGGGTCATTGATTCATACAGGAGAATTTCACCTATTTCTAATGAAAAGACCAGATCTGAATAAAGAAATTGACCTCCAAATACAGAACTCAAGATAAGCATAGAAAGGTAAAAAGGAAAGAAGCCTTGAGAACTATATATCTACTATAAGTATCCTTAAAGAACTGGGATATAATTCAATTTTTCTTTGATAATAATGGAAAAGACATTAGAGGTAGAAGGGACACCATACTGAAATAAAAGGGGAGGAAAGGAAGCAAAATAAAGTAAAAAAAAAAAACGAGGTGAAATAAGACAAAATTTCATAAAGAGACATAGAAGATCTAATATTATTGAGGGAAAGAAGTGAGGGCGATGAGAATTGTGTAAACCTTACTGTCATTAGATTGGACTCTCAGAGAGTATATCAGACACATTTGGCTTCAAAGAACGGCCTGACCCTCCTTGTGGGAAGGTGGAAGGGAAAGGAGGAAAGGAAAATGATAGACTAATAGAAGGATAAGCTGAAAGGTATAAAGGGGAGGGAGGAGTTCTAAAGGGGGGAGGACTGTTGGTGGGCGGTGGTCATCAAAAATAAAGTACTGGGGAGGGCCGAAGGCAGAGAGGGGAAAGGGAAGAGAAAATCATAACTCTGGGTAAATAAGATGGCAGGGATTACAGATATAGTTATTTTAACTGTGAATGTGAATGGGATGAACTCTCCCATAAAACAGAAACAGAGAGTGGACTGGATTAAAAGCCAGAATCCTACAATATGTTGTTTACAAGAAACACATCTAAAACATAGAGATACATACAGAGTGAAGGTAAAGGGCTTGAGCAGAATCTTCTATGCTTCAGGTGAACAAAGAAAGGCAGGGATAGCAATCCTTATCTCAGATCAAGTAAAAACAAAAATAGATCTAATTAAAAGAGATAAGGAATAAAACTATATTTTACTAAAGGGTACCATAGACAATGAAGCTGTATCAATACTAAACATATATGCACCAAGTGGTATAGCATCCAAATTCCTGGAGGAGAAACTAACAGAGATGCAAGGAGAAATTGACAGTAATACTATACTAGTGGGGGATCTCAACCTTGCTCTCTCAGTATTAGATAAATCGAATCACAACATAAATAAGAAAGTTAGGGAGGTAAACAAAAGGCTAGAAAAGTTAGGTATGATAGATCTCTGGAGGAAATTGAATGGTGATAAAAGGGAGTATACTTTTTTCTCAGGGGTTCATGGAACTTATATGAAAATTGATCACGAGTTAGGGCATAAAAACCTCAAAATCAAATGCAAAAAAGCAGAAATAGTAAATGCATCCTTCTCAGATCATGATGATGCAGTAAAACTCACATGTAATATAAGGCCAGGAGAAAACAGACTGCAAGTTAATTGGTAATTAAATAATCTAATCCTGAATAATGAATGGGTGAAAGAACAAATTATAGACACAATCACAAATTTCATCCAGGAGAGTGAGAATAATGAGACAACATATCAAAATTTGTGGGATATGGCT
Source organism: Myrmecobius fasciatus (assembly GCA_023553655.1). NCBI lineage: Eukaryota > Metazoa > Chordata > Mammalia > Dasyuromorphia > Myrmecobiidae > Myrmecobius > Myrmecobius fasciatus. The sequence goes on along the minus strand of JAJPUD010021238.1, from coordinate 5,848 downwards.
AAAGCATTTATAAGGGGTAATTTTAAATCTCTAGATGCTTACTTGCATAAAACAGAGAAAGAGAAGATCAATGAACTGGGCTTACACTTAAAAATGCTAGAAAAAGAACAATTTAAAAACCCTCAATTAAATACCAAATTGGAAATTCTGAAAATTAAAGGGGAGATCAATAAAATTGAAAATAAGAAAACTATTGAATTAATAAATAAAACTAAGAGTTGGTTTTATGAAAAATCCAACAAAATAGATAAACCTTTTGTTAATTTGATTAGAAAAAAGGAAAGAGGAAAATCAAATTGTTGGTCTCAAAAATGATAAGGGAGAACTTTCCTCCAATGAAGAGGAAATTAGAGTAATAATTAGCACTTTCTTTGCCCAACCTTATGCTAATAAATTTGATAATGTAAATGAAATGGAGGAATATCTACAAAAATATAGATTGCCTAAGTTAACAGAAGAGGAAATACATTATTTAAATAGCCCCATATTAGAAAAAGATATAAAACAAGCTATTGATCAACTGCCTAAGAAAAAATTCTCTAGGGCCAGATAGATGTACATGTGAATTTTACCAAACATTCAAAGAACAATTAATCCCAATACTACATAAACAATTTGAAAAAATAGGGAAAGAAGGTGTACTACCAAATTCCTTCTATGACACAGATATGGTGCTGATAGCTAAACCAGGTAAGGAGAAACCTGAGAAAGAAAATTATGGACTCATTTCCCTAATGAATATTGATGCAAAAATTTTAAATAAGGTTTTAGCAACGAGATTACAGAAAGTTATCCCCAGGATAATACACCATGACCAAGTAGGATTTATACCAATGCAGGGCTGGTTCAATATTAGGAAAATTATTAGCATAATCAATTATATTAACCAAATTAACAAAAAACATTTGATTATCTCAATAGATGCTGAAAAAGCCTTTTCTTAATATCCAACACCCTTTCCTATTAAAAACACTGGAGAGTATAGGAATAAATGGGCTTTTCCTTAAAATCATTAGTAATATCTAATTAAAACCTTCAGCAAGCATCATATGTAATGGAGTCAAACTAGAACCATTCCCAATAAGATCAGGAGTGAAACAAGGCTGCCCATTATCACCATTACTATTTAATATTGTCTGAGAAAAGTTAGCTTTGGCAGTAAGAGAAGAAAAAGAGATTAAAGGAATTATAGTAGCTAATGAGGAAACCAAGTTATCACTCTTTGCAGATGACATGATGGTATATTAGAGAACCCTAAAGACTCAACTAAAAAAAACTACTAGAAATAATTCACAACTTTAGCAAAGCTGCAGGATACAAAATAAATCCACATAAATCATCAGCATTTCTATATATTACCAATAAAGTTCAGCAGCAAGAGATACAAAAAGAAATCCTATTCAAAATAACTGTTGATAGTATAAAATATTTGGGAATTTATCTCCCAAGGGAAAGTCAGGAACTATATGAACTAAACTACAAAATGCTCTCCACACAAATAAAATCAGACCTACTCAATTGGAAAAGCATAAAATGCTTATGGGTACGCTGAGCGAATATTAAAAAAATGACAATACTACCCAAACTAATTTACTTATTTAGTGGAATACCAATCAAACCCCCAAGAAATTATCTTACAGATCTGGAAAAAATAGTAGCAAAATTCATTTGGAAGAACAAAAGGTCAAGAGTTTCAAGAAAATTAATGAAAAAAAAGCTGATGATGGTGGACTTGCTGTACCAGATCTAAAACTATATTACAAAGCAGCGGTCATCAAAACCGTTTGGTACTGGCTAAGAAATAGAGTAGTCAATCAGTGGAATAGGATAGAATCACAAGACAAACTAGGCAATAACTATAGCAATTTAGTCTTTGATAAACCCAGAGACCCCAGCTTCTGGGATAAGTATTCACTATTTGACAAAAACTGCTGAGAAAATTGGAAACTAGTGTGGAAGAAATTAGGGCTTGACCCACATCTAACACCACATACCAAGATAAGATCTAAATGGGTTCGTGATCTGGATATAAAGAGTGATACTGGAAGTAAATTAGAGGAATGTAATATAGTTTACGTCTCAGACCTATGGAGATGGAATATATTTATATCCAAATAAGTACTGGAACTCTCAATTGAAAAGCAGATAGATAACTTTCACTATATTAAGTTAAAAAGTTTCTGTACAAACAAAACCAATGCAGTCAAGATTAGGAGGGAAACAATAAATTGGGAAATCATCTTTACATTTAAGGGTTCTGATAAAGGCCTCATCTCTGAAGTATATAGAGAATTGTCTCATATTTATAAAAATTCAAGCCATTCTCCAATCGATAAATGATCAAAGGATATGAACAAACAATTTTCAGAGGATGAAATTAAAACTATTTATAGTCATATGAAAAGGTGCTCCAAATCACTATTGTTCAGAGAAATGCAAATCAAGACAACCCTGAGGTACCACTACACACTTCTCAGATTGGCTAAAATGACAGGAAAAGTTAATGATGAATGTTGGAGGGGATGTCGGAATGCTGGGACACTGATGTATTGTTGCTGGAGCTGTGAACGGATACAGCCATTCTGGAGAGCAATTTGGAGCTATGCTCAAAAAGTTATCAAACTGTGCATACCCTTTGACCCAGCAGCATTTCTATTGGGCTTATAACCCAAAGAAATCATAAAGGAAGCAAAGCGCCCCACATGTGCAAGAATGTTTGTGGCAGCCCTTTTTGTAGTGGATGCTTATCAATTGGAGAATGGCTGAATAAATTATGGTATATGAATATTATGGAATATTATTGTTCTGTAAGAAACGACCATCAGGATGATTTCAGAGAGCCCTGGAGAGACTTTCATGAACTGATGCTGAATGAAATGAGCAGAACCAGATCATTATGCACCGCAACAATACTATATGATGATCAATTCTGATGGACATGGCTGTCTTCAGTAATGAAATGTTTCAAACCAATTCCAATTGTTCAGTGAAGAAAGCCATATACACCCAGAGAGAGGGATGTGAAATGTGGACCACAACATAACATTGTCATACTCTTGATTGATGTTTGCTTACATTGTGTTTCCTTTATCTCATATGTCTTTCGTGTAGATAAGATTTTTCTTGCACAACAATGATAAGTTTGGAAATATGTATACATATATGAAATTTGTCAAATATTTTATCATAATTAACATGTAGTGGATATTCTGCCATGTAGGGGAAGGGTGGGGTGTTGGGGGGAAAATTTGTAACAGAAAGCTATGTAAGGGTTAATGTTGAAGAATTACCCATACATATGTTTTGCAAATAAAATAAAATTTTAAAAAAAAAGAAAAATAAAAAATGAGTAGGTCAATCAACAAACCACAGAAACAATCCATAATTTCTTCCAAGAAACTGACAATAATGAGACAAAACACCAAAACCTAACAAGCAAAGTAGGTTTAGCAAAAATTCTCCATCTCTAAAGTATCTGCAAAAATAAAATATTAAAAGAGCAAATCAATATATTGAAAGATTCAATTTAAAAAGCTAGAAAAAAAACAAATCAAAAACTCCCAAATAAATACAAAATTCTAAATTCTAAATTCAAAATAGAGATTAATAAAATTGAAAGTTAGAAAACCATGAAACTCATTAATACAACTGAGAGTTGGTTTTATGAAAGAAGCAACAAAATAGATAAGCTTTTGATTCATTTGATCAGAAAATGAAAAGAAAAAAACCCAATCACCAACATCAAAAATTAAAATAATGAACTTACCAGCAATTCAAACCAATATTTAGGAATGATTTTGCCCAAATGTAGGGTAGCAAATGTAACAATCTAAATGAAATGGATGATTATTTACAAAAATATAATTTGCCCAGATTAACATAAGAGAAAATAAATTACTTAAATTGTACTGAGAATGAAGAAAACAGAAATGTTCATTTATTTTGAAAGATAAAGTATGTTTTAAAAAATATCTAATAAAACCTCCTAATATACCTTGGAACCCAGTTGCTGTGGGACTTCAATACCAGTATTGACTTTTGTCTTTGACTTTTATTTAGTAGGCATTGGTGAAGCAATGAATGGTGTTTTGAATGACATAATCAGAATTATGTATTTGAAAGATGACTATAGTGATATAAAAATATGTAAGGAGAACTTATACTGGTGACAAGAGTAGATATCTTACAGTATCATAGAAAATAGGAGATGAAAACCTCATTCAGAGTAATTGCAGTTGCAGTGGAAAGGAAGAAATGGATATGTGAAATATTGCTAAGGCAGAATCAATAATATTTGACCATTCATTTTTGTGTGTGAAGTTAAGAAAAAGGAAATGTCAAACATGAAAGTCTTTTTTCAAGATTGAGCAACTGAGAGGATAGTTTGGTGATACATATGTGGGCATAGATAAGATCCAGCTTACTAGGAAGTCTTATTCAACATTTCATTATTGAACTAAGGCTCACTGCGAATTTTTTCTTCCTTCTTTAAAATATGATGAATAGTTTCTATGTTTCATATCTTGTTTATCTAATATTTGGAAAGCAGTTTATATATACTGATATACTTCTAAAAATTAGAGTGCAGTCATGAAATAAATGAAGACAGAACTTCAAAAATTCTGCACAGTTGAAGATTGAGCTCACTTCTTTGTATGCTGAGGTTTGGGGGGGCACAGGTGGAACAAAAATCCCTTGAAGTGATCTTTTAAAACCTCTTTTCAATGAAAAAATTAGTACAATATTGAGGAATTTAGATTGTTTTAGAGGCTTATTTTATAAACATTCATATTTATATGTAATTTCTTTGAATAAAATAAGTTTAAATTTAAGGAAATATCAATAAAGAAAAAATTGGATTCATTTATACAACTTACATATTTCCTTCATGAATGCCATAAAGAAAATTCTCTTTTCATTGAAAAGAGAATAGGACCAAATGCAAATAGGTTAACTGAATGTTCCAGTATATGTTTGTATGTTTTACATACACATATATACATATATATGTACATATACATATGTACATATACTTATATATACACACATACACATATATATATACACATACACACATATACATGCCTATAAACACATACATATATATTCTATAGTGAAGTATATATGCATATATTTCATATATATGTATAAGTATATATAAGCATATTTAAGAATATATATTCAGATGTATATATATATATATACATATATACACATCCATAAGGTGGAAATTGTATATATACATATATACACACACACACACACACACACACATTCATAGGGTGGAAATTGTGGACAGAAAATGTCCTATGGTGCTTTAAAATTCTTTGGAGCCTTGTCATCTGGGTAAAAAAGAATTCTTCTATAATGCCAAATCAAAATCTTTTCATATTAACATAACTATGTGCTCATAAATCCTTCATATTCTGTTTATTCAGAATAAAGGGAGCCAAGATGGAGGAGAGCAGACACGATTCACTGTGACCTCCTCTGATCTTCTCTCAAAAGCAGATTAAGCCTCTCTACTGGTTTTGGAGTCAAAGAACACATAAACATTTGGAGTATAATACATTTCTAGAAGAAGATACCTTGGAAAAACTTCAGAACAGATCTGGTTCAAACATACAGGGGGATAGCCTGTCCAGACTACTTAAAGAATTAGTTATTTTAACTGGTAATGTGAATGGGATGAACTCTCCCCTAAAAATGAAGTGGATAGCAGACTGGATCAAAAGCCAGAATCCTATAATATGCTGTTTACAAGAAACACATCTAAAACATAATGATACATACAGAGTGAAGATAAAGGTCTGGAGCAGAATTTATTATGCTTAGGTGAACAAAAAAA